>PVLC010018381.1:0-32126 GCA_004027655.1 Graphiurus murinus | reverse complement strand
TACAATTGCCAAACTATGGAAACAGCCAAGATGTCCATCAACAGATGAATGGATTACAAAATTATGGGATATGTACGCAATGGAATTTTACTCAGCCATAAAGAAGAACAAAATCATGTTATTTGCAAGGAAATGGATGGAACTGGAAAATATTATGTTAAGTGACATTAGTCAGCCACAAAAAGTTAAAAATCGAATGTTCTCCCTAATATGTGGAAGCTAGGGAGAAAATGGGACATAAGAGGGACTCCAGATGAAGAAGGAGAATCCTTAGGTGAACAAAGAATTTGACTTAACGGAAGGTGATGGGGGGAGGGCGGACACCCTAATGCATATGATATACTTTCACGAACACATCAAAGTCAATCACTAAACTGAACCTGAGGAGGAGGGAGTGGGGCGGGAATTGGGGAAGGGTTAAATGAGAAATGTGTGCATGGATGTCTTTACCTATACTAGCTTGGACCTAACAAAGATGTGTGATTACAATGCACCAAATAAGGGAAAGATGAAAAAAAAAAAAAAAAAAAAGGATGTGTTAAAGTTACACCAGGAGATTTTTGATCTATGTAATGCGGAGCCCATTTCTAATAACCTGGCAGAAACAGCTAAGACATTTGTAGATAGGCTTCAAGCCTTGGTCACTACCTGGCCCTCATTTACCTCCTTGCTGGGAGGAGCTATCGTAGCAACAGCAATAGTCATTCTAGGCTTATGCATTCTACCACTCATTGTATGCCTTGTGATCAATGTTTATGTTAGTATACAAGCAGATTTACATGGAATAAAAATGCAAGCACTGCCTCACACAGGGCCTGGCAGTCAATGACGGGTTTGATTTTCTCAGGGCAATATCAACCTAAGACAGGGCTCCTTGAATGACTCATCAAGACCTCATGATGGGTAAGATTAAGCACCTGGTAGGAAATGACCTAAGACAGGCACAGTCCTTCGTGCATTTTAAAATAAAAATGGGGGAGTTGTGGGAGCCCAGCTGGCCCCTTTCCCCCCTGGCAGTTGCTATCTGCATATATGAGTAATTATACTGACTCTTCTGCTATGGCTACATTGGCGTCTCGAATTCTGGATATTGCTCCTAGGATGCGTAGATGAAAGACCCTCCTACTTCTTAGAAAGTAAATATATGATCCTAAAGGAGTATGGTTTTATGACTCTAGAAAGTTTGCTTTACCAGGCCATGTTAAGAATGTGGGCTATACGTGTAAAACGAAGAAGTGGTGCTATTTGTGATCTGACAATGATTGACGTGTCATAAATGTCTATGTAACCCTGTTGTACCCAAGAAATGTATAAAAAATCCATGCTGAAAAATTAAAAAGAAAAATAAGAGTAGTCACAAATCAAACAAAGGAAGAACCAGAGGAAAAGGATGATAAATAAATTAATAAGAAAAATAAGGCAGAGCAAGATGGCTCACTATAGGTGCTTGGCATGCTTCCCTCCACAGTGAAGAACAAAAATGAGAAAATAACAAAAATTTACACTGGAGTGTTTGAAGCAGATGACCAAAATGCAGTGAGGATGCACCAGAGACCAAGCTCAGCATGGAGACACACATGACCTTATAAAGAAGGGACCTAAGCACACAGCATTCACAAGTTGGAGGCTCCCATAGTCCTCACTCATGCCACAGGCACCTGGGCCACTTACTACTGGAGCACTGGGTGGCCCTCAAAGCCCCCAAGGTCAGTGTGGGGGCTCCTGGGATACTGCACCACTTTATTGCCCTGGAGAAAGAGCCCAGTCCATGTCGAGCCCTCTCCCACCCAGGTCCTTGTGGAGGGCACCATCCTGCTTTCCCTGTTTCCAAATAAAAAAATAAAAGAGGGCTACTTGTTATGGTTCAGAGATAGAATGACCCTACACACACACACACACACACACACACACACACACACACACATATACTCACAATGTAGACCCAATGATATGCTATCAGAAACTCACTTCACCAGGAAAGACACACCTACAATGGAAGTAAAGAGCTAGAAAAAAGACTATGCAAAGAGAAATCAAAAGTGAGCAGGAGTAGCCATACTTATGATAAATAAAATAGATTTTAAGCCAGGCATGGTGATGCATACTTGTAGTTCCATTACTTGGGAGACTGAGAAAGGAGGATTACAGGTTCTCATCCTCATCCAGCTTCGGCTACTTAGTGAGACCATTTGCAACTTAATGAGACCCTGTTTCAAAATAAAGAATAAAAAATAGGGCTGTGGGTATAGCTTGGAGATAGAATGCTCCTGGGTTCAATCCCCGGTACCACACACACACACAAAATTAAGTAAAAAAATATTTTAAAAGACAAAGCAGGTTGCCAGGTGTGGTGGTGCACGCTTATAATCCCAGCATTCGGGAGGCTGAGACCGGAGGATCCGGGTTCTCGGCCAGCCTCAGCTACCTAGTGAGGCCCTCCATAACTTAGTGAGACCCGGTTTCAAAATAAAGAATAAAAAATAGAACTGGGGGTATAGCTTGGAGGTAGAACGCCCCTGAGTTAAATCCCTAGTACCGCAAAAAAAAAAAAAAAAAAAAAAAAAAAGACAAAGCAGGTCACTATATAATGATAAAGGGATCAATTAAACAAGGGAAAATAATTGTAAACACACACACACACACACACACACACACACACACACACACACGTCCATCCCAAGCTGAAACATCCAGTTATATAAAGCAAGTATCATTAGATCTAAAAGGAGAGATAGACCCTAATACAAATAATTGTGGGGGACTTCCATCAGTGGACAGATCATCCATATCCCTCCCCCCAAAAAATCATAAAAAAATCAGAATTAACTATACTATAGATAAAGTAGACTTAACAGATGTTTACAAAACACTTTACCCAACTGCTGCTGAATTCACATTCTTTTAATCAGCATATAGAACATTATTCAGGATAAATCATATGTTAGGCCACAAAACAAGCTTCAAATTAAAAAAAAAAAAAGAAAGAAATCACAGCATTATTTTCTTTGACCACAGTAGAATAAAACTAGAAATAAACAACTTTAGAAATTGTACATATATGGAAATTAAACCCTCTTGAATGACCAATGCATCAGCAAGGAAATTAAAGGGAAATTTAAAAATTTCTCAGAACGAGCAACAAAAAAGTGAACAAGGCTATGAAAACTGAAGTACAGCTGAACACAATCCAGAAAGCTGACCAGGGAGAGCAAAGGAGCCTGTCTGTGCAGCAGTGATGCCACGTCACAGAGTGGCAGCCACCATTGAACCAGCCCCCGGCGTGGGATCTACTAACAAATAAATATATAACAACCTTCTGCATTCCCAGTGACCAGAGGTGGAATAAGCGACACCTGAACTCCACATCCTAACCAGACAGCATATCTCGGCACCTGCGACAGTGACCCGAATGCGTGGTACAACCAGCTAAAGCCAGCGCGGGGCCATCCCAGCTCACCTCTCCCTCCAGAGCTGGAGCAGCGATCAACTGGGCTTCAGAGGTTGAATCAAAACTGCCGCAAAAGCAGCTTCTTGATGGAAGGAAAGAAAAGTAAAACAGCAGAAAAGTGAACAAAACAACAAAAGTAGCTGATCAGAATCCAGAAAGCAGACCAGGGAGAACAAAGGAGCTGGTGCATGTGCAGCTGAGGCAGCCGCCATTTTGCCAGCGCCCACAGCAGTAGGAATCTACCCAAAAGATCTGCAGAGGCCAAATCAGGTCTGTTCTGACAATCTTGCAGGGCTTTTTAATTTTGTTTCTTGTTGTTGCTTTTTGTTTTCTGGGTTTTTTTTATTTGTTTTTACTCTGTTTTCATTTTGCATTGCTTTGATTTTTCTATGTTTGTTTGGAGGATTGGTTGCTTTTTAGCTTTTGCTAGACCCTAGAAGTCAACACTGGAAACCCACTAAAGGCACCAATAGAGTGGGCAGAAGAAGTCCCAGAGTAAATGCAACTCAGTACAAGATAAAATTCACAGAGAGAAAATAAAAATAAGAAACCTATAAATTCAGAGAAAGCTTGCAAGAGCAGCAAAGATATAAATTTAAGAACAAGGAAACCATGGGAAGGAAAAATAGCAAAGAAACAATGAGTCAACACAATCCCACAATAACAGAACTCAACAGAGATTACCAGAAGAACAATTCAGATCTTTAATAGTAGAAACTTTACAAAACTTCCAGAAAGAATGCAGAGAGCTGGAAAGAAATAAAGGAAAAAATAAACAAAGAATCTGACACCCTGAGCAGGAATCATAGAGAAGCCTTGAGGGAAGTGAAGGATGCGAAAGATGCAATAATAGAAGTGAAGGCACCAATACAAACTATAAAAAGTAGATTAGACCACATGGAAAATAGAATATCACTCTTAAAAGATGATCATTCCAAAAATGAATCCATTGTACATACCTAGAAAAAAAAATCGACAGTATGAATCCCACATCGATGAGATCTGGGCCAACTTTAAAAGAGTTAACCTAAGAATAATAGGCATAGAAGAGGGATTAGAAGTTGAAACTAATGGAATAAACAACCTTTTCAAAGAAGTAATATCAGAGAATTTTCCAAACATAGAAAGAGAAGTTGACACACAGGTGCAGGAAACATATAGAACCCCTTTTAGACAAGACCAAAAAAAGTCACAACACCACATAATAATCAAGCTGACTAATGTAGAGGCTAAGGAGAGAATTCTAAAGGCAACAGAAGTAAAAGGCCAAATGACATTTAGAGGCAAATCAATTAGAATCACTCCAGACCTCCCAAACCAAGTCATGAAAGCCAGGAGGGGCTGGAGTAACATATTCCAAATTCTGAAAGAAAATAACTTGCAGCCAAGATTCTCCAACCCAGCAAAACCCTCTTTCTCAAAATTGACGGAGATATAAAAATCTTCCATGACAAACAGAAACTGAAAGAATTTATGTCTTCCAAACCAGCACTAGAGAAAATATTCAAAGAGATTAACTACAAAGAAGAACTAACAAGTAAACATCAGAACGAGAGAAACAATAATTTCCAGGAAGCAAACAACTAGGCAAAGAAGAACAAACACTACCGCAAACAGAAGTCAAACCCAAAATGTTAGGAATTAAAAATCATCTCTCAATAATCACACTGAATATAAATGGTCTCAACTCCCCAGTAAAAAGGCACAAGGTGGCAAAATGGATTAAAACCCAGAATCCAACTATATGCTGTCTGCAAGAAACACACCTTACAAGCAAAGATTCCCACAAACTAAAAGTGATGGGCTGGAGTAAGGCAATCCATGCCAATGGAACTCAAAGACAAGCAGGAGTAGCAACTATGATATCAGATAAATTAGATTTCAAGCTTAAGCTTATCAAAAGAGACAAAGCAGGTCATTTTTTTTTTACTAGTAAAAGGAACAATCCAGCAAGAGGAAATAACAATTATCAACATCTATGCCCCCAAAATAGGTACAACCACTTTCATAAAACAAACTCTGCATGATATAAAGTCACACATAGATCCCAATACACTAACACTAGGAGACTTCAATACTCCTCTCACATCACTAGACCGATCTTCTAAAAAAAAAAAAAGGGGTCAGTAAAGATGCTTCGGACCTAAATAATACCATAAACCAAATGGACCTGTTAGACACATACAGAATATTTCACCCAACTACAGGTGAATTCACATTTTTCTCAGCAGCCCATGGAACTTTCTCCAAAATACACCACATTCTAGGCCACAAAGAGTGCACTGAAAAATTTTTAAAAAAGTAACATAATTCCCTGCATCTTTTCAGACCACAATGGAGTGAAACTAGAAATCAACTCTAAGAAGAACCAGAGTAACTATGTAAACACATGGAGACTTAACACCACACTGCTGAATGAGGAATGGGTTATAGAAAAAGTAAGGGGAGAAATTTAAAAAAATCCTAGAAACCAATGAAAACAGAGAGACAACATATCAAAACCTCTGGGAAACCTTGAAGGCAGTACTAAGAGGAAAATTCATAGGACTGAGTGCCCACATAAGAAGAACAGAAAATCACCAAATAAATAACCTAATGACACAGCTCAATGCCCTTGAAAAACAAGAACAGTCTAACCCCAAATCCAGTAGAAGACAGGAAATTATGAAAATCAGAGCAGAAATTAATGAAATAGAGAATAAAAAATACAGAAAATCAACAAAACCAAAAGCTGGTTTCTTGATAAAATAAACAAGATAGATAAACCATTGGCCAACCTAACCAGAAGAAAGAGAGAATCAACCCAAAATACCAAAATAAGAGATGAAAAAGGCGTATTACCACCAACAGTGTGGAAATACAGAGGATCATCAGAAACTATTTTGAAAAACTATACTCCAACAAAATGGAAAATCTAGAAGAAATTGACAATTTTCTATATATATATATATATATACATATATATGTATATATATGTATATATATACATATATATGTATATATATGTATATATATGTATATATATATATATATGACCTTCCTAAATTGAGTCAAGAAGATATAGAAAACTTAAATCAACCAATAACAATCAAAGAAATAGAAACAGCAATAAGGAGTTCACCATCAAACAAAAGCCCAGGGCCAGATGGTTTTCCAAGTGAATTTTATAAAACATTTATAGAAGAGCTAATCCCAATATTCCTCAAACTATTCTGTGAAATAGAAAGAAACACAGCCGGGCATGGTGGCACATGTTTGTAATCCCAGCATTTGGGAGACTGAGACTGGAGGATCCTGGTTCGAGGCCAGCCTCAGCTACCTAGTGAGGCACTCTGCAACTTAGTGAGACAAGGTTTCAAAATAAGGAATAAAAAATAGGGCTGGGGTATAGCTTGGAGGTAGAATGCCCCTGAGTTCAATCCCCAGTACCGCAAAAAAAAAAGAAACGAGACCCTTCCAAACACATTCTATGAAGCCAACACAACATTAATACCGAAACCAAATAAAGACAGCTCAAGAAAAGAAAACTATAGGCCTATATCACTGATGAACTTAGATGCAAAATGCTAAACAAAATACTAGCAATGCGCATTCAAAACCACATCAAGAAAATTATACACCATGACCAAGTTGGGTTCATCCCAGGGATGCAAGGCTGGTTCAACATACGAAAAACAATCCATGTAATATACCACATAAGCAGAATTAAAGACAAAAAATCACATGATCATCTCAATTGATGCTGAAAAAAGCATTTGAAAATATTCAACACCCAATCATGCTAAAAGCACTGCAGAGAACCGGAATAGAAGGAACATACCTCAAAATCATAGAGGCAATATACAATAGGCCCACAGCCAATATCATATTAACTGGAGAAAAACTGCAAGAGTTCCCACTAAAAACAGGAACAAGACAAGGATGTCCATTATCACCTCTTCTGTTCAACATGGTACTTGAGACTTTAGCCAGAGCAATAAGGCAAGAGAAGGAAATAAAAGGGGTAAAAATAGGGAAAGAAGAATTAAAACTATCCCTCTTTGCAGATGACATGATACTATACTTAGAAGTCCCAACAAAGTCACCCAAAAAACTTATCGAACTGATCAACAAATTCAGCAAAGTGTCTGGATACAAAATCAATCTTAAAAAATCAGAAGCTTTCTTGTATGCCAACCATAAATCCACTGAGAAAGAAATCCAGAAAACAATTCCACTCACAATAGCACCCCCAAAAATAAAATATTTAGAGATAAACCTAACCAAGGAGGTAAAAGACCTCTATAAGGAAAACCATAAAAAGTTGAAAACAGAAATCGATGAAGACCTTAGAAGATGGAAAGAGCTACCATGCTCTTGGATAGGCAGAATAAATATCATCAGCATGGCCATTCTCCCAAAACTGATCTACAGATTCAATGCAATACCCATGAAACTACCAAGATCACTCCTCACAGACAGAAAAATCAGTCCTTCAATTCATCTGGAACAACAAAAGACCCAGGATAGCCAAAGTAGTTCTTAGCAACAAGAACCATGCAGGAGGTATCACAATACTGACTTCAAACTCTACTACAAAGCCACAGTAATAAAAACAGCATGGTAGTGGCACAAAAACAGACACATAGACAAGTGGAGCAGAATAGAAGTTTCAGAAACAGACCCACATGCTTGCAGCCAATTGATTTTTGACAAAGGAGCCAAAAATATACACTGGAAAAAAGATAGCCTCTTTAACAAATGGTGTTGGCAAAACTGGTTAACCATATTCAGGAAAATGGAAATAAACCCCACTTTCTCACCCTGCACAAGAGTCAACTCAAGGTGGATCAAAGACCTGGAACTCAGACCATAGAACTTGCAGCTACTTGAAGAGGGGATAGGACCAACACTTCAACACATAGGCACAGGTAAAAACTTTCTCAACAAGACCTCAAAAGCACAAGCAACTCAAAGGAAGATCAATACATGGGATTGCATTAACCTGAAGAGCTTCTGTGCAGCAATGGAACCTATCAAGAACCTCAACAGAGAGCCCACAGAGTGGGAGAAAATTTTTGCCAGCTACTGTTCTGATAGTGGACTAATATCTAGGATATACAGAGAACTCAAGAAACTCACAGCTAAGAAAACAAATAACCTAATCAAAAAAATGGGCAGAGGATCTAAATAGACACTTCACAAAAGAAGAAATATAAGTGGCCAATAAATATATGAGGAAATGTTCAACATCATTAGCAATCAGAGAGATGCAAGTCAAAACTACCTTGAGATTTCACCTAACTCCAATCAGAATGACAATCATCAAGAACACAAACAACAAATGCTGGCGAGGGTGTGGAGAAGTGGGAACCCTAATACATTGTTGGTGGGATTGCAAATTAGTGCAACCACTTTGGAAAATAATATGGAGGATCCTCAGACAAATGGGAATGAACCTACCATATGATCCAGCAATACCACTTCTGGTATCTACCCAAAAGAATGGAAACCAAACTATCAGACCAACACATGTGTATCTATGTTTACAGCTGCACAATTTATAATTGCCAAAATATGGAAGCAGCCAAGATGTCCATCAACAGATGAATGGATTACAAAACTATGAGATATGTACACAATGGAATTTTACTCATCCATAAAGAAGAACAAAATCATGTTATTTGCAGGGAAATGGATGGAACTGGAAAACATTATGTTAAGTGAGATTAGTCAGTCACAAAAAGTTAAAAATCGAATGCTCTTCCTAATATGTGGAAGCTAGGGAGAAAATGGGACATAAGAGGGACTCCAGATGAAGAAGGAGAATCCTTAGGTGAACAAAGAATTTGACTTAAGGGAAGGTGATAGGGGGAGGGGGAACACCCTAATGAGCATGATGTACTTTCATGAACACATCTAAGTCAATCACTAACCAGAACTTGAGAAGGAGAGGAGGAGGGAGTGGGGTGGGAATTGGGGAAGGGTTAAATGAGAAATGTGTGCATGTATGCCTTTACTAGCTTGTACCTAACAAAGATATATGATTACAATGCACCAATTAAAAATAAATTAATTAATTAAAAAAAATTTCTCAGAATAAATAAAATGAAAACATAACATATCAAACTCTCTGGGATACAGAAAAAGCAGTACTAAGAGAAAAGTTTTTAGCAATGAGAGCCTTCATCAAAAAGTAGAAAGGTTTCAAACAACTAAAGAATGCAAGTCAAGGAACTAGAAAAGCAAGAACAAATCAAACCTCAAATTAGTAGAAGATAAGAAATAAAGATCAGAGCAGAATTAAACAAAATAGAAAATAAAAATTCAAATGATAAAAATAATGAAGAGTTGGATTTTGAAAAGACATAATTGACAAATCTTTAGGTAGACTAATCAAGAGAGATAAAAGGAAAGATTCAAACAAATAAGATAAAAAATTAAAAAGTCGATATAAAAACTGACACCACAGAAATATAAAGAACCACTAGGGACTGTTATGAGCAACTATATTTCAACAAATTTTAAAACCTAGGTGAAATAGATAAATCTAAGCCAAAATTGATCCATGAAGACACAGAAAACCTGAGCAGACCAATAACAAGTAATAAGATTAAATCAGTGATAATGTCTCCCAACAAAGAAAAGCTCAGTACTAGATAGATAACTTCACTGCTGTTTTATTTTGAAACAAGGTCTCAATAAGTTGCTGATGCTGGCCTCAAATCTGTGTTCCTCCTGTCTCAGCCTCCCAAGGACTGGGATTACAGGCATGCTCCATCACGCCTGGCTATTTACCAGACTGTTAAAGAATTAACACTTTTTATTGAAACTAGAAAATAACACCACAACAGAGCAAAACAAAAAACTATAGACCAATATTCCTGGTGAACATAAGGCAAAAATTCTTAAAAAACAATCTGTTGGGTGTGGTGGAACAATCCCAGTACTTTGTAGGTTGAGACAGGAGGATCTCAGGTTTGTGGCCAGCCTTAGCTACTTAGTGAGGCCCTCCACAACTTAGTGAGACTCTGTTTCAAAATAACAAATAAAATTAGGGCTGGGGGTGTAGCTCAAAGATAGAATGCCCCTAGGTTCAATCCCCAGTACTGCAAAAAAAAAGAAGAAGGGAAGTGCTCAAATTATTTCCATTTATAGACAACATGATTTTATATATAGAAAAACCTGAAGCCTTTATCAAAACAATGACAATAAAAACTATAAAACTGATAAAGAGATTCAATAAGGTTGTAAGATATAAAATAACATGGAAAATTCATTACCTATTAAATATACAATAACAAAATTGTTGAGAAAGAAAATCAGAAGCAATCCTATTAGTGGTAGCTAAAAAAAACTACTAAAACCAGCCAAACCAAACAAAAACTTCTAGAAATAAATGTAACCAGGAAAATGAATTATCTCTACAATGAAAATTATAAAGCTCTCAAGAAAGAAATTGAAGAATGCACAAAAATCTGGAAAGATATCCCATGTTCATGGATTAGAAGAATTAATTTTGTTAAAATGTCTATACTCTCCGATGTAATCTATAGAGTCAATGCAATTCTTATCAAAATACCAATGATATTCTTCAAAGAAATAGAAAAACCTCTCCTAATGCTTTTATGGAAACTCAAAATACCCCAAAGAATCAAAGAAATTCTCAGGAGAAAGAACAGAGCTGGAGAGTTTAAATGGAGGACTGGGAGCACTCAGTCCTTGCTGGGTCTTCCCCAAGATTAAATCAATGCTACTCGTTTACTGTGTGATAAGGTAGGGGGGAAAGCATTGGCATGCAACTCAAGAAGTTCAGTGACCAGAAAAAAACCCTGAAATATTGTGAGTTTTTTTTTTTAGACTAATAAGAGAAATAATAAAATAAATAGACAGCACCAGCTCTGAGTGGCAACTTGCAGGAGAGGGAGAGCTCCCCTTCCTCAGGCTGAAAGAGAGAACCTCCGTGATCTCAAAGAATGCAGGCTTCTTCCCTGTTGGGAAAATATGCCTTCTGAGCAGATAGATCTAAGCCCTGCATAGTGGGCAGGCTTGAGAGAAGAGATTCCCTCTACTTCCCTGGGTATTCAGACAGTGCGGTGACAGGGCAGTCATTTTAAGAAGGCCTCCACGGTCTAGGCTTGACCCATGGGAGATCAGAAACCCCTGCATTTTAAATATCTCCAAGACCCAGCGATCACTGTTCTTCACTGGGTCAGCAGGTACCCACCCTGAGAATCAGTCTGGTCCCAGGAGAGCCTCTGTGACACAGATCTGCTGAGAACTCTGGCTGGCAAGAGGCACACGTGAGCAGCCCGTGGCTCCACCGAGTGGAGGGAAGGGGGCCACTTCTGTTTGAATTTTTTGACAGGGCTGTGTGTGGACTCAAGAGGGGGCTGGGGCTGGAGGAGACTTGGCACTCACAGACCTCCACCCCAGTGCACATCTGGTGGGCCTGGCCACATCTGTTGCCATGTTCCTCGGCTCCCTGACTGAGAGTCTCAGAACTTGGGCTGTACAGCCAAATCAGCTCACAGCCTTTATGGGTGAGAGTTGACAGGTGGCTCTAATTATAGTCACACCCCTGTCCCTGAGTACAAAAAAAAAAAAAGGGAAATATTGAGTGTGTCTCTAGCTCTGTGGACAACTTCTCTTCGGTGCTCACTGGTGGGCAGGGTTGAGCCGGAGCTGAGAAGGACCAACTTGAACTGTAGTTGTGTTCTTTCTCCCTCCACCACCACCCATAGCTGGAGGATTCTAAAATTAGAAGTCCTGAGAAGAAGTATCTCCATTTGTGTGTGTGTGTGTGTGTGTGTGTGTGTGTGTGTGTGTCTGTCTGTCTGTCTGTCTGTCTGTCTAACTGGGGATTGAACCCAGAGGCATTCTACCTCTGAGCTATACCCCCAGCCCAATTTTATTTCTTATTTGGAAACGGCGTCTCACTAAATTGCAGAGGGCAAGTATCTCCGTTTTAAATACCGTGACATGAAAAATCTTGGTCTTTTTGTTGTTGTTGCTTTTGCTTTTTTTTTTTTTAATTTGTTTTGTTTTCCTTCATTATTCATTTTTCCATATTTTTACGTAATTTAAGGTATTTTTAAATTGGATTTTCAGCCGGGTGTGGTGGCGCACGCTTATAATCCCAGCATTTGGGAGGCTGAGACCAGAGAATCTGGGTTCACGGCCAGCCTCAGCTACCTAGTGAGGCACTCTGCAACTTAGTGAGACCCTGTTTCAAAATAAAAGAATAAAAAATAGGGCTGGGGGTATAGCTCGGAGGTAGAATGCCCCTGAGTTCAATCCCCAGTACTGCAAAACAAACAAACAAACAAACATAAATTTGGATTTTCTCTGTATCTTTTTTCCTCTTCCTCATTTTTGTTCCCTTTCCTTCCATTGTTTCATTCTTTTATTTCTTCTGTCTTCCCTCTCCCTTTTTTCTCTCCCATTTTTCTCTGTATTTTTGCATGAGTTGATGTATTTTTACTCTAACTGATGTCTAACTTTTCATCCTATTCTGTATTATCACTCTCCCTCCTCTTTGCTTAGTGGAGTTGTAGGCACCACTTTAATAAGTGTTTGTTTTATATTGATGTATGGTTTGCTTTTAAGCTGTTGCTGCTGCTAGTGGTTCTTCTCTCGTCTTGAAGTGGTGCTGGTGATTGAACTAAACACTTTGATGATGTTGAGTGGGTACTTTTAAAGCTGAGACATAACCCCTGACCAGGATGCATTTGCAAATAGAAAGCTTCTTACTAAAAAGACCCTCCCATAATAGTAGAAGAGTTATCCATCTCAACAGATGTGCAAACCTCAACATAGAAATGCAGGCAACATGAGAAAACAGCAAACAATGGAATTCTACTCCGCCATAAAAAAGAACAAAATCATGTCGTTTGCAGGGAAATGGAGGGACCTGGAAAACATGATGTTAAGTGAGATTAGTCAGGCACAAGAGTTAAAAATCAAATACTTCCCCTAATTTGTGGAATCTAGGGAGAAAGTGGGTCATAGGAGGGACTCTAGACGAAGAAGGAAACCCTAGATGAGCAAAGAAGGTGACCTATCTGAAGGTGATGGGGGGGCACCCTAATGCACAGGATGTACTTTCACAAACATATCAAAGTCAATCACTAAACTGAACATGAGAAGCAGGAGGGGAAGGGAATGGGGTGGGAATCAGGGAAGGGTTAAATGAAACCTGTGTGCATGCATGTCTCTACCAGTTTGTACATCACAACAATGTATGAATACAATACACCAATTTAAAAAAAAAGATGTTTCCAAAAGTTCGTAACTCCCAAGTAACTGAATCCATATATACTGAAGTGGATAAAATGCTGGACAAATAATAAAACACTCGATTGTTAAAAGGATTAATGAATTCATAGAAGATTCTTGAGAACAGCGGAATAAATTAAGCCAGGCAATCTAGGATATGAATAAGAAATTCAATAAAGTGAGAGAGATTCTGAAATAAAACCAAACAGAAATCTTATGAAAATTGCAACAAGTCAAATTAAAAACTCAGATAAAGACTCAGCAATAGATTACATCACTCAGAAGACAGAATTTCAGAAAAAGTAGATGAACTAAAACATTCAGACACACACACACACACACACACCACATTAAGAAACTATGAATAATAGATACAAGATCTTTGAGATAATATTTAAAGACCTAACCTAAGACTCAGATCTTGACGGAGGAGCATACATAGGATAATGGCATAAGAAACCTAGCCAGGGAAGTAATAGTAGAAAATATCCCAAATTTGGGAATGAAATAGCTGTTGATGCATTTAGAACCCCAAATAGACATGTTCATGAAATAATTTTTTTAAGACATATCATAGTCAAAATGCCAAAAATTCAGAACAAAGAAAGAATAGCAAATGCCACAGGAACTCATAAAGGCAAAACCATTAAGATAACAGCAGATTTCTTAGCAGAAACTCTAAAAGCCATGAGGGTGTGGAATGATGTATTTCAATCTCAGAAAGAAAATAACTGTCAACCTTGATTACCATATCCAGGAAAGCTATTCTTTGGAATAAAAGGAGAAATAAAAGCCTTCTAAGATAAGCATAAACTAGAGGAATTCATACCCATTAATCCAGCATTGCAAAAGATAGTTAAAGGAATCCTACACACAGAAGAGAAAGATAAACCCAACAAGAGAGCACAGGAAAGAATAAATCTCTTTAGAAGAGTGGCTAAGAAAATGAGAATTAGGAATAAGTCAAATATTAGAAAAACAACAAGCCAGGTGTGGTGACGCACGATTGTAATCCTAGCATTCGGGAGGCTGAGACCGGAGGATCCGGAGGATCCAGCCTCAGCTACCTAGTGAGGCCCTCTGCAACTTAGTGAGACCCGGTTTCAAAATAAAGAATAAAAAATAGGGCTGGGGGTGTAGCTCGGAGGTAGAATGCTCCTGAGTTCAATCCCCAGTACCGCAAAAAAAAAAAAAATGATAGGAATTAGTGCACACACTTCAAGAACAACCCTGGATGTAAATAAACTCAATATTCCAATTAAAATGTGGAGACTGGCAGACTGGATTTAAAAAATAAGGACTGTATGTTACCTGCAAGAAACACTTCACTGACAGAGACATACGCAGACTAAAAGTGAAAGTACAGACATTCCATGCAAATGGACCCCAAAGTAAGCAGGAATAGCTACACTAATGTCTGACAAGGCAGACTTCAAACCAAAATTAGTCAGAAGAGACAAAACAAAGATGGTCAGTGTGTATCGGTAAAGGGGAAACACACCAAGAAAATATAACAATTGTCAATATATATGTCCCAAATGTCACTGCACCAAACCTTATAAAACAAACAATACTCAACATAAAGGGATAGAGAGGCCCCAATACCATAGCAGTGGGTGACTTTAATATCTCACTCTTACTAATAGATAGATTTTTCCAGCCAGGGAAAGAACCTCTGAACCCATGGGTCCAACTAACTCCTTCCTCCTTTAAGGCTAGTCAGGTATTTTGATTACAGCGATGGAAAAAAACTGGCTAAAACAGTGCGATACAGCATAGTTCTAAGAGTAAAGTTTATAGCTACGAGTTCCTACATTTAAAAACCAGAGCTGGGTGAAGTGGTGCATACCTGCAATCCCAATACCTGGGAGACTGGGACAGGAAGATCACAAGTTAGAGGCCAGTATTACTCAGGGGGGCCTGATTTCAAAATAAAAAGACCTGGGGTTATAGCTCAGTGGTAGAGTTCAATTTCCAGGACCACAAAAATAAAAACAAGAGCGATATCAAATAACTAATCTAATGATGCATTTCAAGGTTTTAGAAAAACAAACATAAAACCAATAGAAAGAGGAATAATAAAGATCAGTAATGAAATGGAGACTAAAAAAAACAATACAAAGGCTCAATTAATCTGAGTTGTTCTTTTGAAAAGATAAAGATTGATAAACCCTTAGCCAAACTAAACTAAAGAAAGAGAAGACCCAAATTAATACAATTAAAGATGAAAAAGGGAAGCCAGGTGTGGTGGCGCACGCTTGTAATCCCAGCATTTGGGAGGCTGAGACCGGAAGATCTGGGTTTGAAGCCAGCCTCAGCTACTTGGTGAGGCCCTCTGCAACTTAGTGAGACCCTGTTTCAAAATAAAGAATAAAAAATAGGGCTAGGGGTATAGCTTGGAGGTAGAATGCCCCTGAGTTCAATCCCCAGTACCACAAAGAAAAAAAAAAAAAAAGATGAAAAAGGGAAAGGTCCACTGAAATTGGAAAATTTAGGAAAAAATGGTAAGTTTCTAGACACTTGTGTCCTACCAAAATTGAATCAAGAAGATTTCACAGCTGAATTTTACCAGACCTTTAAAGAAGAACCAACACCAATGCTTCTCAAATTATTCCATGAAATAGAAAAAGAAGAAACACTTCCAAACTCATTCTATGAAGCCAGTATCCTTCCTGATAACAAAAATGGATAAAAGCACAAGAAAGAAAGAAAACTTCGGACCAGTACCCGTGATAAATAGACACAAAAGTTCATAATAAAATATTTGCAAACCGAATTCAACACTATATTTAAAGGATTATACACCATGATCACGTGTTCAGTCTCGGAATGCAAGGATAGTACAACATATGCAAATCAATGAATGCAATACACCACATAAAGACCTTTGACAACATCCAACATCCCTTTACCATAGCAGCCTGAAGAAACTGAGTGTAGAAGAATCTTACCTAAACACAGCAAAGACTATATATGACAAACCCAAAGCCAACATTATACCGAATGGGGAAAATCTGGAAGCATTTCCTCAAAAATAAGAGACAAGACAGGATGTCCATTATCATCCCTTCTAGTCAACATAGGACTTGAAATTTAGCCAGAGCAATTAAACAAGAGAAAGAAGTAAAAGAGATGCAAACAAGAAAGGAAGAAGTAAAATAATCCTTATTTGCAGATTATATGATCCTATACCTAGAAGATCCTGAAAAATGCACCAGAAGAACTTAGAACCAATAAACAAATTCAGCCAAGTAGGAGGATGCAAGATCAACATGCAAAAATCAGTAGCTTTTCTATACAGCAATAATGAACCTGCTGAGAAAGAAATCAGAAAAAACAATGCCATTCACAATAATTTAGCAGCTTCAAACAAAGACACAACAGCGAAAACAACAAAACACCTAGGAATAAATATAACCAGGAGATGAAATGCCTCTACAATGAAAATTACAGAACACTGAACAGAGGAATTGAAGAAGACACTAAAAAGATGCAAAGGTCTCCCATGTTCATGAGCAGGAAGGGTTACTATTGTGAAAATGGCCATATCACCAGAAGCAATCTACATATTCAATGCAGTCCCCATCAAAATATCAGTGGCATTCTTCACAGAACTAAAAAAAAAAAAAATCCTAAAATTCATAAGGGAGAATAAAACACTAGAATAACCACGCATGAGCAAAAAAGAGCAATGCTGGAGCTATCGGAATACCTGATCTCAAAAATATAAACACAGACTCACAGCAACAAACATAGCATGGTACTGACATAAAAACAAAAACACTGACCACTGGAATAGTGTAGAGGGCATAGACACAAACGCATCAACTACAGCCATCTGATTCTCAACAAAAACATGTGTAGGAGAAAAGACAGCCTCTTTAATAAATTTTGCAGGAAAAACTTGTCATATAACATACATAGAAGATTAAACCTAGATCCCTATCTCTAGTCCTGTACAAAAGTCAATTCCAAATGGATCAAAGACCTAAGTATAAGACCTGAACCTTTGAAACTGCAAAGAAAACAATTAGCAGAGTGAAGAGATAGCTAAATCATGGGGAAAATCTTTGCCAGAAACTCTTCCAACAGAAGATTAATACTCAGAATATATGAGGAATTCAAAGGACTTAACACCAACCAACCAACCAAAACCCCCAAATGACTCCATAAATACACTGAACGGACATTTTTCAGAAGTACAAATGGCCAAAATTATATCGAAAAAGCTCGACATTTCTAGTCATCAGGAAAATGCAAATCAAAACTACATGGATTCTGTCGCACCCCAGTCAGAATGGCAGTTGTCAAGACTACAAAAAACAATAAGCGCTGGTAAGGATTCAGAGAAAAAGGAACCCTTACACACCACTGGCGGGAATGTAAATTAGTATCTCCACTGTGGAAAACAGTATGGAAGTTCCTACAAGAGAAAAAGTAGAACTAGTGTATGACCTAGCCATATCATTCCTCAGCATGTATCTGGGAGAATTAAACTCAGTGCACTTTCGTTCGAGACACCTGCATACCCGTGTGACTGGGATACAATTCAGAGTAGCCAAGTTATACAGTTAGCCTCGGTGCCGTCAACAGGTAAATGGATCAGGAAAATGGGGTATATATACAGTAGGGTATTTTTCAGCCATAAAGAGGAATAAAATGGTGTCATTTGCAGGAAAATGGATGGAACTAGTGATCATCCCATTCAGTGAAATAAGCCAGATAGACAAATATCACACATTTTCTTTCATATGTGGAATGTAGGCGAAAAAAAGATGCCGTGGAAGTAGAAGAGAGACAGTTAGAGAGGAGAAAGGGGACCAGGGCACGCGGGGAGGGCAGGTGAGCGCGGGTAAGGTAGGATGGGAATAAGAAAGATTTCTTTATTTTGAAACCGAGTCTCACTAAGTTGCGGAGTGCCTCACTAGGTAGCTGAGGCTGGCCGCGAACCCGGATCCTCCGGTCTCAGCCTCCCGAATGCTGGGATTACAAGCGTGCGCCACCACACCCGGCAATAAGAAAGATTTCTTATACACACGTACGAATATGCCACAATGAAGCCCACTCTTCGGTATAATTAATAGAGACTAATAAAAATGCTGGAGACTTTCCAATCTCTGACTTCACTGGAGGCCTGCTTGAATTTCAGCCTGACCTCAACCAATCACATCTGCACAGACGCCACTTGCAAATGGCGCCATCCCGGACCGACGTGAGCGTGGTGAGGTCTCCTGGTACACGGCCCGACCACAGGGACTCTCCCCGCCTGCTGCAACCGCATCCCCCAGCAGTCTGTAAGGTGGACGCCACCATCCTTGGTTCATGGATGAGGAGTTGGGGCCCAGAGGGGGTGACAGGCTCACACAGCCTTCCTGGCTTGGAAGCAGAGGTGTGCAGATTTGAACCCAGGGCTTGCTGACGTGAACACTCGTGTTCTAGGTCTTTCTGCCCCCTTGTCTCCCTTCCTACAGGCAGAGCGGGCTGCAGGAGCGCAGACGATGCCGGTGGTTTGGATTGCAAAGCCAAGTGGGCTGAGGAGTACTCTTGATAAACCGCTGGCCAGTCTTAACTGGAGATGGCGCTCGGGTCCTGTCCCCAAAGCTGGGGACATTAGCCAGTCCCCGAAGCTGGACTCAGCCCACTCAGAGCGCTGCTCGGAAGACCTCACGGGGCAAGCCAGCTTTTGCCCAGGGCTGACTGCTCAGAACCTGGCGGAGGCTTTCTGGAAGCCAGTTACTGGGAGCTCCAGCTCACGGCACCAGAGCCGGACAGGTGACCCGGAAGCACCCCAGGCGCCCGCCGTGAACTCTGGATAAGCCTCCTTCCCTCCGGCTCTGACTCAGAATGTTCCAAGATGCAGAGAGGACGCTCGTGGCTCCATCTGTCAGAACCCAAGGCCGCCCTGGCCGCCCTGCAGTGGCAGAGGTTGGAGGCCAAGGAGGAAAATTCTTAGGGGCGAGATGGAGAATTTACCTGAAGAAAACTCCAACTTAATATTTTCCCTGTGCATTGAGAAATAAACTAGCATTCTGCCATTTTCTCAGCCAACTGCTCAGGGAGGCAGGGGGAACCCCGCGTTCAGCAGGACTGTGGTTTCCAAACTTGGATGCGGCCCTGATCCCTTGCTGGCTGAGGATCGGCTAGGGCAGAGATGCCTCCCAAACCCGGCACACTTTTGGTTTATAAAATGTTGCACTTCATCCGGGTGTGGTGGTGCATGCCTGCGATCCCAGTGCTTGGGAGGCTGAGACTGGAGGATCCGGGTTCGCGGCCAGCCTCTGCTACTTAGTGAGGCCCTCCGCAACTTAGTGAGACCCTGTTTGAAAATAAAGAATAAAAAATAGGGCTGGGGGTATAGCTCAAAGGTAGAATGCCCCTGGGTTCAATCCCCAGTACTGCAAACAAACAAACAAACAAACAAAAACCCCAAGCCAAAAAAAGTTGAGCTTCATCCGGGGTTGGTGGTGCATGCATGGGGTCCCAGTACTTGGAAAGCTTAGACAGGAGGATTGCAGGTTTGAGGTCAACCTCAGTAATTTAGTGAGACTGTTTAAAAAAAGGGGTGGGGGAGTGTCTCAGAGTTAGAATGTAGCAAAAATAATAAAATAAAATACACTTAAATCTGATGTATCAGAAAATGCCGGTCACCAGATCTTCATCTGTGTCCTCTCTTGAATCCTGTCTTTTCCTTTGTCTTGTTTTGCGGTTCTAGGGATTGAACCCAGGGGCATTCTACCTCTGAGCTACACCCCCAGCCTTATTTTATTTTTTAGCTTGAACCGAGTCTCACTACGTTGTTGAGGCTGGCTTCAAATCTGCAGTCCTCCTGTCTCAGCCTCCCAAGTACTAGGATTATAGGCCTGCACCACCATGCCCAGCTTTGACTCTTGCTTTGAACTTTTGGCATAAACCTCATGTTAAGGGCCAGGTTTGAGTCAGCCGATGTGTCCACCCAGAAGCAGAAAAGGGAGCGCAAAGCAGGGGGTCTTGGCTTCTCTGCACCTGTGGCCGTGTCGATGGAGAAATTCTGGGTCTCTGTGGGGTTGGAGGCACCGCCGTCTGTCCCCTACATGGCGATGTCCATTCCCTGGTCCAAGACACCCTTTTGTACCCGACGAGGCCAGTGCGTGTGTTTGGGTCTTGGAAGAAAGGCACCGCTCTTTGGAAGCACGGAGGGTTATGTGAAGGTGCGCACACTCCCTCTCATCTCCAGACCCTGGGTCCTGGGCTCCGAGCATCAGCTGAGGTTCCAGCCCGCCCGCCCATCACACACACCCTGGGCTGCCAAAGGCCGCCCTTGCAGGCTCCTCTCCTCGGGCTGTGGGCAGCGGGCGCAGGCTGTCAGCCGCACGGGAGAGTCGTTGGTTCCGCGGGCGCCTGAGTGACGGGGGCTGTACTTTGCAGATCACATGTGAAAGGCCGCAATTGGCCTCATGGCTTCGGAAGGTGGAGTGGTTCGGCGGGGCTGCGCGCCAGTTAATCAGCCCTCCTGGGCCCCTCGACCCCCCAGGACCCCTCCTTCCCAACGCCTCCCCTAAGCTGGGGCTTTGTCCTCACCACAAGCCTCGGATTCAGAACGGCACCGGCCCTTCCTGCCGTCGTGGGGAAACTGAGGCTGGGAGCGGAGAGGTGACTTTCTCAGCGCCAGCCCCTGCACGTCTCTCTCCCTCTCTCTCAGGCTCCGGAGTTGCAGCCTGGGGTCATCTGCTGCCTTCTGAAGGACTGTGGGTCAGAACTGGGGCCCAGTGCTCCCCCATGTGTTTGAGGGGCTTTTAGGACCCCCTTAGCCTGGGGAGAAGAGGCAAGAGGGTTTATGGGGGGCTCTGGGCTTTGCCAGCCCGGATCAGCTATTCACCATTGTTCTGAGCCTTGTGGAAGAATGCATGCATGCGAATGGCACGGATAATAGCCAGGGTGGTGAGCATTTAACCCGTGCCTGGCGCTGGAGAAACCCAGCGCGGTCCTGGTCCTCTCCCAGGCGCTCCGGTGAAGTCACTTGCTCCCCGCTTGCTGCACCGAGCAGCGCTGGCCAAGGGACTGTCCTGCCCGAATCAAAGTGTCCCCTCTGGGCTCCCCGATGCAGCCGGTGTGGCCCAGGAGTGGGCTTTCCTGTTCCTCTGTATTTTAACTGGTTCTAGCCAGGTGTGGGGCACGCTGGCACACACCTGGAACCCTGGTACTTGAGAGGCTGAGACGGGAGGAGCGCAGGTTCAAAGCCAGCCTCAGCAACCTAGTGAGACTTTGTGTTCAAAATAAGAAAGAGAGCCAGGTGCAGTGGCACATGCTTGTGATCCCAGTACTTGGGAGGCTGAGACCGGAGGATCACAGATTTGCAGCCAGCCTCAGCTACCTAGCAAGGCACTCCGCAACTTAGTGAGACCCTGTTTCAAAATAAAGAATAAAAATTAGGGCTGGGGGTGTAGCTTGGAGGTAGAATGCCCATGGGCTCAATCCCTAGTACCGCAAATAAATAAATAAATAAATAAATAAATAAATAAATAAATAAATGTAGTAATAATAAAATAAGAAAGAGGAAGGGCTGAGGGTGGAGCCGGAAGGTAGAATGCTCCTGGGTTCAATACCCAGCACCCTGCAAAATAAAACATAAATAATTGATTCTAATTTAAACAGCCAGTGGCTACGCACTGAAAAGCGCATCCTAGGTGATGTGAAGAATTCACCGTCCCTCCCTCCCGCCTGGCTTCCAGGATCCCCGCCCTGGCCCCGCCACGGTCACCTCCCCAGGAGGCTGGAAGGGGCCCCTTCCCACCCCGAGGCCCTCCCAGCCTGCTGGCCTTGCTGTTTGTGCACCCCGCAGGCCTGGGTCTCCCCTGCTCCCCGCCACGCCTGGCCTTCCTGCTCTGCTGGACACAATTATCCTTGTGCCACAGTGCCTTTGCACAGCTGTTCCCTCCGTGCACGCTCTTTCCTTCACAGCTGCGTGCTCACCCGCTTCCCTCCGGCCTCTGCTCACACTCCACCAGCTTTAAACAGGCACCTGCCCTGCTCGCCTCTTAGCAGATGTTTTTTCTCCTCAGAGCGGTGTCTACCACCTGGCATCGCATTGCTTTTTAATTGATTGTTTATTTTCTGCTTCCCCTGCCTGGAATGCAAATTCCATGAGATTGGGGGGGGGGTTGTTGTTGTGTTTTGTTCGCAGGAGGCGCTCAATAAATGCTGATTGAATGGAGGAATGTTTATCTGCCAATCTTTACTGTCACCCCAAAGGAGGGAGCATTTACCCCCAGGTACCCCAAGACAGCTGAGGCCGAGAGCACACGCCACAGCCAGCTGCGTCCAGCTTGGGACCACAGGCACAGCCACCACCGAGGCCCAGTCTCGGGACTGCCTCAGTTTCCTCCTCTGAGCTGAGCAGTGGTGGTGCACACCTGTCATCCTGGGACTTGGGAGGCTGAGAGAAGAGGGTCACGGGCTCGAGGTCAGCCTCGACAACTCAGCTCAGCGAGACTCTGCTTAAGAATAAAAAAATGAGCTGGGCATGGTGGCGCACGCTTGTAATCCCAGCATTCGGGAGGCTGAAACCGGAGGATCCGGGTTCTCGACCAGCCTCAGCTACCTAGTGAGGCACTCCACAACTTAGTGAGACTCGGTTTCAAAATAAAGAATAAAAAATAGGGCTGGGGGTGTAGCTCGGAGGTAGAATGCCCCTGAGTTCAATCCCCAGTACTGCAAAAAAATGAATAAAAAAATGAAACAGGGGTGGGGGTGTCGCCGGAGGTAGATTGCCCCTGGGTTCAATCCCTAGCACCACACACAAGATAACTTCCTCTGCTATAAGCAGGGGACAAGTGTCCACCTCCCTCCTGTGGCTGTCCTGAGCACTGAGTGCCAGGCGCCGGCTGGCCAGTGACCTGTCACTCTCTCCGCCTTCAGAGACAGTTGATCTCTGACTGTCACGGGTCTACGTGTGACCCCCTGGGATCACTACGGGCTCGGGGCCCAAAAGGTTCTGACCACAGCCCTGGCCCCGGGCAAGGCAAGGCCACCGCTGCGGGCAAGTCGTCCCTGGGCAGGTGAGAGGGAGGTGTGCGGGCCAGCCAGCGGGCCAGGGTGGGTCCCAGGTGCCGGGCGGGGTGGGGGGTGGGGGCTCCCAGGGTCTCTACAGAGCGCAGTCCTGAGGTGCGGGTCACCAGCTTCCTCTTCCTGCAGGGTGAGCAGTTCCCTAGTGCAGCGGCGCCACATCCAACCCTAGGAATGCCCTTGTTCTTGTGGTAGCCACCGCCTCCTGGAACAAGAGTCCTCCAGGATAAGCCATCGGGCAGCAGGGGCCTAGCAGAGAGGAAGGGAGCCGGTGTGGTGGTGCACATCGGTGGTCCCAGTGCTTGGAAGGCTGAGACCGGAGGATGGCAGGTTTGAGGACAGCCTCAGGAGGTAGTGAGATACCCATCAGCCTAGTGGAGCCTATTTAAAAATAAAAAGGTAAAATAGGGCTGGGGGTGTGGCTCAGCGGTAGAATGCCTCTGGGTTCAATTTCTAGTGCAGAAGGGGGGATAGGAGAGAGAGAGAGGGAAGAGAGAGGGGAGAGAGGAGAGAGAGAGTAGAGAGAGAAATAAAGAAGGAAGAGAGAAAAAGGAGAGAGAAAGGAGGGAGAGACAGAGGAGAGAGAAAGGAAAGAGAGTAGAGAGAGGGAGAAGACAGAGAAAGAAAGAAGAGAGAAAAGAAAGAGAAGGGAGAGAGGAGAGAGAAAGGAGGAGAGAGGGAGAAGAGAGAAAGAGAGAGAAAGGTGGTGGGGGAGAGGAGGAGAAACACACTGGGAAGCCTTTCAGAAATGTCTGTCTTTAGCCAGGCAAGGTGGCACACACTTGTAATCCCAGTACTTAGGAGGCTGAGATAGGAGAATCCCAGGTTCAAGGACAGCCTCAGCATGTAGTGAGACTTTCATCAACCTTGTGAGACTCTGTTTCCAAATAAGAAATAAAATCGGAGCCAGGTGTGGTGGCGCAGGCTTGTAATCCCAGTACTTGGGAGGCTGAGACCGGAGGATCCGGGTGTGCTGCCAGCCTCAGCTACTTAGTGAGGCCCTCTGCAACTTAGTGAGACCCTGTTTCAAAATAAAGAGTAAAAAATGGGGCTGGGGGTGTAGCTTGGAGGTAGAATCCCCTGGGTTCAATCCCCAGTACCAAAAAAGAAAGAAAGAAAGAAAGAAAGAAAGAAAGAAAGAAAGAAAGAAAGGAAGGAAGGAAGGAAGGAAGGAAGGAAGGAAGGAAGGAAGGAAGGAGGAGAGAGAGAGAGAAAGAGAGAAAGAGAGAAAGAGAGAAAGAGAGAAAGAGAGAAAGAAAGAAAGAAAGAAAGAAAGAAAGAAAGAAAGAAAGAAAGAAATCGGCTGGGAGTGTAGCTCCGAGGTAGAATGCCTCTGGGTTCAACCCCAGTACCATTATAAAAAAAAAAAAAATGTCTGTCTTCCCCTGAGGGCCGGCCTCTGGAGGCAGGATTGGGTTTCCTCTGCAGAACCGCAGCCCAGGGGGGATCCTGGCTCACAGGGGCACCTCAGGGAACCCCGCTGACCTGGGAGCTGCACTGCCCCTCCGGTCCCGCATCTGCCCTGCCCCGCTCGCTCACCCTCCTCCCAGGCGCTCTGTCTCTGGGAGGCTGCCAAGAACCCTGCCGGGACCTCCTCCACTCCCAGCCTCCTCCCTGGCCAGCCTGGTGGGGTGTCAGCTGAGGCTTGGGGTGCTGATAGCCCGTGGGCTGAAGTCTCTGGTGCATGGCCTGGGTGACCCAGCCGAGGCGGGGGCGCAGGTGGATCCCGGTGGGCGGGAGGCCAGGCAAGACTTCTCGTGCCCACCCCTGCTGCAGGGCAGGCCGCCACTGCCGCGGTGGACTCACAAGGCCTCCCCAGCCGCTTCCTGGGACATGGGGATGGCAGAAGCCCCCGCCATGGAGTCCCTCCTGGGGCGGGGGTGCAGCCAGACCCGGAGTCCTGGTAAACGCATTCTTCCCGCGTGAGCCCAGTATGGGCAAGATGGCGTCTCCAGACCAGGAGTCACGATTGGAAGGAAAACAAGCCGCAGATCCTGCCGGGGAGGGGAGGTCCAGCCTGGGGCACGAGGGGCGCCAGGGCCCCGGGGAGTCTCGCCAGGCATCGAAGCCTGGGCTCTGGGGTCTGCTGATTTGGGTTTAGCGTGGGCCCCGCCCCACCCCAGCCTCCGCTTCGAGTCTGGTCCTCCTGGTCCTCCTGGTCCTACATCGGCGGCCCCGAGGGAGGACCCAGCCTGGTGCGTGGCTGAGGACTGACCCAGAGGGACTGAGCCAGAGAGGGGAATGCCTACTCCCCGGCACGCTGCCACCCACGCTGCAGCCACGCGGGCTTCGAGGGCAAGACATCGGTGCGTGCGGTTGGATTCTCTCTCTTTTTTTTTTTTTTTTTTTTTTTTTTTTTGGTACTGGGGATTGAACTCAGAGGCATTCTACCTCTGAGCTACACCCCCAGCCCTATTTTTTTATTCTTTATTTTGAAACTGAGTCTCACTAAGTTGCAGAGTGCCTCACTAGGTAGCTGAGGCTGGCCGCGAACCCGGATCCTCCGGTCTCAGCCTCCCGAATGCTGGGATTACAAGCGTGCGCCACCACGCCCGGCGGCTGGATTCTCTTGAGTCAGAGTGCTTGGGGACTCTGAGGGTCGTGGGGACCCAGGAGGGGCGTCGACTGCCTTGGTGGCACCCCGATTTGAGCACTGAGGATCCCTGCTCCCTGGCAGAGCCCGGGGAACCCATGAAACTCTGGTTTCTCTGAGCAAGGGCGGTGAGGTGAGGCACAACGGCCTCCAGGGAGCCTGGGCGGGTCCCTCCCCGGGGCCATGACAGTCCCGGTGAGCTTCTGTGCCTAGACGGCTGTAGAACCGTGGGAAAGGTGAGGGAGAGCCCCGACAATTCTGGGGTCAGGACATCTGTGTGACCCCGGAGGCTGAGAAACCAGAAGCCAGAGAGGTTGGGAGCATCTGTGGGGTGTCGGTGTGGGTCAAATAATGCCCCCCACTCCATTCCACCTGGAACCTGGGATCGTTCTCTCCTTCGGATGTAAGAGCTTTGCAGATGGGATTCAGTTTCAGCGAGGTCACCGTGGCATCGAGCAGACCCTAATCCAATGACTAGTGTCTTTATAGGAAGAGGAGGGGAGCGACGCCAGCATCAGGGCTAACTCGAGGTGCCCGGCATGTTTTCCTCCCCAACAAAGGCCCAGTCAAGGAAATGATGACAAAGGGATTTTGCTGGAGCTCCGAGGCAGAGCGGTAGCAGGGTGTAGTGAGGATGAGGCAGAGACATTGCACAGCCTGGAGACACACAGTGGGCTGATAAAGGAGGGAACCCGAGCAGGCGCAGTGGGGCGGGCCTGTAATCCCAGTTCTTGGGAGGCTGAGACGGGAGGGTCGCAGGTTCGAGGCCAGCCTCAGTCACTTAGCAAGGCCCTCAGTAACTTAGTAAAACCCTATTTCAAAATAAAATAGGGCTGAGGGTGTAATTTGAAGGTAGAATGCCCCTGGGTTCAATCCCCAGTACCACACATACACACATATATGAAGGGAACCAAGCACACAGCACCCCTTCTCCTATTTCCTGAGATCAACCCCGATCCAAGAGGGATTTTTGTTTATTTTATTTTGTGGTACCAGGGATTGAACCCAGGGGCATTCTACCTCTGAGCTACATGCCCAGCCCTATTTTTTCTTTATTCTTTATTTTGAAAAAGGGTCTCGCTAAGTTGCAGAGGGCATAAGTAGCTGAGGCTGATCGTGAACCAGAATCCTGCAGTCTCAGCCTCCCAAGTGCAGGAATTACATGCCTGGCTCAAGAGGGATTTTGTTTAATGGGGAAGGGGTATGCAGGAGGCCCCCAGGACCCCCTCTCACCCTCTGGACCCCCAAAGCATTCGCTGCTGGAGAGGTCTGCAGCCTCACAGCCCCGGAGCCCTGTCTGAGGAGCTGCTGGGTGACTTTACTGCTGTGTCGCCCTGCAGAAAGAGCCCAGGCCTGTGTCGTGTGCTCTCCCCCAGGCCCTCGATGTGCAAGGTCATGTTGAGACTCCGCCCACCTGGGGTCCTGTGAAGCCAACCTGTGAACCAGCCAGGTCCCCCTGCCTCCTCACCTGCAACCCTAGGAAACAGCTGAAGAGTCTTCCCCAAGTTACTTGCCCTGCTGAGGCTCCTGGAAAGAGCTGGGTGGCCCTGACCATCGTCTTGCTGACCCAAGAATCCGTTACGGAGCCCAGTCTCAGAAACTCAGTCTGCTGAGACTCCGAGAAGCAGCCAGAAGCCACCCCCCACACACACACATACACTCACCCTTGTCCCTGGGAAGCAGCTAGGCAGCCCACCTCGAGCAGGTCACAGCCCTTGGACAATTCAAGAAGTCAATCAGTCAACCCAAACAGCCCTTGGACAGGCACCCTGTCTGGGTCCCCTGGTGCAGCCAGACCCCATGTGTCCCTCGGACACTGGGAGGCACTCTTTTCTGTTACTAGACATGCTGTATCATATCCACCTGGGCCCATGGGGTGCTCCTGCCCTCCCCCCAACAATCCATGAAAACTAACAGACAC
This sequence comes from Graphiurus murinus, assembly GCA_004027655.1. Lineage (NCBI taxonomy): Eukaryota > Metazoa > Chordata > Mammalia > Rodentia > Gliridae > Graphiurus > Graphiurus murinus. The sequence continues at coordinate 3,866 of PVLC010018381.1, read as the reverse complement.
CTCTCTTTGGCAGTCAGGTACATTGTGAATGCACCAGAAACGTCTGGCCTAAGAGAGCTGAATTCCAGCCAGAGGTGCAAATCCACAACCCCAACAGCTTAGACCACTGAGACATCTGCAGACACTGCCGAGGCTGATTACATCCAAGGAAGCTAGGTGGACACTGTACTTGAGCACTGGAAACACCGGACACTCTGCAAGCAGAAAATCTGTTACCCTGAAAGCCACACTATCAAAATGGTAGAGGCATCTGATCCACCAGATGCACAGCTATCAGTTTAGGGCTACAAGAAGCATGACAAAACAAGGTAATATAACATCTCCAAAAGAACACAATGACTCTCTAGCAACAGACCCCAAACAAAAGGAAATCAATGAATTGCCTGACAAAGAATTCAAAAGAGTGATTCTGAAAGGGAACTTGATGAGATACTAGAGAATACAGACAGACAAGTCAATGAAATTAGGAAGATAATTCATGATATGAATGGGAAATTCGATGAAGAGACAGAGATTATAAGAAAGAATGCAACAGAAATCTTGGAGTTAAAGAACTCAATTTAAATAAAATAAAAAATACGGTCAAGAGCCTCAATAGCAGATAGACCAGGCATAAGAAAGAATTTTGCAATTTGACGACAGGTCTTTTGAAATAACTCAGTCAGATATTTTAAAAAGAGAAAAAAAAAAAAACTGAAAAGACCAAAGAAAGTCTTTGAAACTTATGCAAAACCAATAAGCAAGCACACATTCACAGGATGGGCATTCCACAAGAGGAAGAGAAGGGAAAAGGCAGAGAAAACTTATTCAAAAGTGCTTAAAACACTCTAAATCGTGGGAAAGATAAAGACATCTAGCTAGATACGGGAAGCTCAAAGGATCCTACTAGATACAATAACAAAAGAACCTCTCTGATGCATAATATAGCCAAACTGTCAACAGCGCAAGACAAAAAGAGACTTTACAAACAGCAAGAGGAAAGTGTCAAGTCACACTTAAGGGAATCCTCATTCAAACGGTACATTTCTCTGCCCAAACCTGACAGTCCAGGAGAAAATTGGGTGATATAGTCAAAGGATAAGAATAAGAACAAAAAGCTTCCAACAAAGAATACTATATCCAGCAAAGCTATCCTTCAGAAATGAAGGAGAAATAAAGACTTTCCAAGACAAACAAAAAACCAGAGAGTTCATTACCACCAGACTGATCCTAGAATAAAATGCTTTCACTCAGAAGTGATAAGGTGGTAACTATCATCATCAAAACACATGAAAAGTACAAAACTCACTAGTAGAGCAGATACACAAAAGAGATTCAAACCTTATCAATGCAAAAAGGAGAGAGAAACTTTATCCATGCACCAAATCACAATATAAACAACAAATCAGAAAGAAAGAAGCAATATACAACCAGAAAAAATTAGCAGAATGACAGTATGTCTTTACTTATCAATAATAACCTAAAATGTAAATGGATTAAATTCCCCAGTAAAAATATAGACTGGATTAATCAATTAAAAAAGACTATATCCAATAATACGCTGTCTATAAGAAACTCACTTCACCAGTAAAGACACAAATAGACTGAAAGTGAAGGAATGGAAAAAGACTGATGGTGACCATGCAAACAGAAACCAAAAGCAAGCAGGAGTAGCTATGCTAAACAGAATGTTTTCTTTTTAAAGATAAGATTAACAAGCTTTTCATTAGAGAGAAGATCCAAACAAAATCAGAAGTGAAAATGAAGATATTACAACTGATACCACAGAAATACAAAAGATTATTAGGTACTATTGTGAACAACTATATGACAACCAATTAGAAAACCTAGAAGAAATGAATAAGTTTCTGGACACATAACCTACCAAAATTGAACCGTAATGACACAAAAAACCTGAAGCAACCAATAGCAAGTAATGAGATTGAATCAATTAAAAACAAAAAACAAAGCAAAACAAAACACACACACACACACACACACACACACACACACACACACACACACACAAAAGAGTGAATAAAGAAACAAACAAACCCAATTCTCCTAACCAAGAAAGGCCCAGGACAATATGGCTTCACTGCTGAATTTATGAAATCTTTAGAGAAGAACTAATACTAATTCTTCTTAAACTATAAAAAAGTATTGAGACGGAGGGAACCCTTTCAAACTTATTCTATGAGGTCAGCATTACTTTGGGTCCCAAACCAGACAAGAACACACACACACACACACACACACACACACACACACACACACACACCAATTTCTTCCCAAAAAACCCTACAAAATTATAGATCAGTATTTCTGATTAACATAGGTGCAAAAAATCCAAGAAAATATTTGCAAACTTCATTCAGCAGCAATGCATAAAAAAGATGATACAACAAAACATGACCAAGGAGATTTATGCCAGAAATGCAAGAATGTTCAAACATATGTAAATCAATAAATGTAATATATGATATCCATTAAATGATGGATAAAAATCATGTGGTCATCTCAATAGCTGAAAGGAAAAAAAAAAGAATTCAGTGAAATTCAACATTGCTTCATAATAAAAACCCTTAAAAATTAGGTATAGAAGGAATTTGCAGCAGCATAATAAAGGCTATCTTTGAAATCCACAGCCTGTATCACACTGCATGAGAGAAAACTGAAATTGTTTCCTCTAAGATCAGGGACAAGACAAGAGTGTTTACTTATGTCACACTTATTTCGTGTATTTTGGAAAGTTTCAGCCATAGCCATAGCAATGGGGAAAAGAAAAAAAAAGTAATAATAAAAGGCATCCAAATAGGAAGAGAGGAGCTCTCATTATCCCTGTGTAAAGAATACATGATTTTATATATAGAAAAACCTAAAAGCTCTACTAAAAAAACTGTGGAACTGATAAAGAAATTCATTAAGTTTGCATGATACAAAATTTAGTGCCTTTTTATATACTAATATTGAGATAGGAATCAAGAAAGCAGTCCCATCTATGATAGCTATAAAACAAAACAAACAGCTCATCCAACCAGATAACCAAACAAAACACCCTAGGAATAAATTTAACCAAGGAAGCGCATGATCTCTGCAATGAAAATTATAAAACAGTCATGAAAGAAATTGAAGAGTTCATAAAAATATGGAAATATATCCCATGTTCATGGATTGGAAGAACTAATATTGTTCATATGCCCATACTCCTTAAAGTAGCCTCTAGATTCAGTGCAATTGTTATCACAATACCAACGTTATTCTTTGAAGAATTAGAAAAAAAAATTCCTAGTATTTTTACAAAATCTCAAAAGACCCTGAATAATCAAAGAAATTCTAGGGTGAAAGAACAAAGCTGGAAGCTTATGATATCTGATATCAAAACCTATTACAAAGCAACAGCAACCAAAAACAGCCTTACTTCCATAAAAACACACAAAGACCAATGGAACAGAACAGAGAACCTAGAAATAAATCCAAATACTTATACCAGTTGATTTTTGACAAAGGCATGAAGAGAATACATTAGAGAAAAGAAAGGCTCTTCAATAAATATCGCTGGCAAAACTAGGTATCCATATGCAGAAGAAACTAGACCCTACCTCTCACCACATAAAAAAAAAATCATCTCAAAATGGATCAAAGACTTAAATGTAAGGCCCCAAACTATAAAACTACTGGAAGGAACAAGGAAATGCTTCAGGATATTGATCTGGGAAAACATTTTTTTAGATATGACTTCAAAAGCATAGACAACAAAAGTAAAAAAAAAAAAAAAAAAAAAAAAAAAAAAAAAAAAAAAAAAAAAAAAAAAAAAAAAAAAAAAAAAAAAAAAAAAAAAAAAAAAAAAAAAAAAAAAAAGAAAAGGGGTTACATCAAACTAAAAG
>PVLC010018380.1:0-32087 GCA_004027655.1 Graphiurus murinus | reverse complement strand
AAAAATAAATAAATAAGATAGGTGTGGGAGTCATCCTTGGAGATAAAATTCTCCTGAGATTAGTCTCCAGTATCACGAAGAAAGAAAAAGAAAGGAAGGAAGGAAGGAAGGAAGGAAGGAAAGAAGGAAGCAAGGAAGGAAGGAAGGAAGGAAGGAAGGAAGGAAGGAAGGAAGGAAGGAAGGAAGGAAGGAAGGAAGGGAGGGAGGGAGGGAGGGAGGGAAGGGAAGGGAAGGGGAGGGGAGGGGAAGGGAGGGGAGGGAGGAAGGGGAGGAGGAAGAGGAGACAAGGAGGAAGGAAAGGAAAGGGAAAAGGGGAAATGGAAAAGGGAAAGGAAAGGAAAAGAAAGAAAGATACCTGGGTCTCATCCCCAGAAGTTCTTATTTAATTTGTCTGGGGCTGTAACCTGGCATTTGAAAAATTTTAAAGCCTACTCTCCAGATGATTTTAAGTTGTTTGAAATTTTAGAACCACTTCCCGAGATATGACCACCACATTTCTTTCCTTTATATCACTTCGCTAACTATAATAGACTTATATGCTTATTTATTTATTTATTTATTTATTCATTGCTGCAACCATAAAGGCAGTATCTATGTCTATTCATTACCAAAATAATTTGATGAATGAATATATAATAGAAATGAAAACCAGTCAATATTTCCTATTCTACATTTAAAAATCACAATAGCCCCAACCAGAGATTCTCTAAGTTAAATGTTCCTATGAATCACCTTGTTAACATATCAATTCAGACTCAGTATGACTTGGGAGAAATGGCTGAGATCCTACCTCCTAACAAGTTCCACAGTTTGAAAAGCAGGGGCTTCTTGCAAGGTGTTCCTGAACTTCCTTGAAAATTAGAATCACTTAAAGCCTCTGACTGAATGAACAGATCACCAGTTCCCAGTTCAGAATTGCTAGGTCAGAATTTTCACAGGGGGGAAATGGGAATTTGCACAGACATCCCAGCCAATTATTATCTTTAGGGAGGTTTGGTAAATGAATGACTTACTCTGACTACTACTTATTATGTCTGCTTTCAAAAGTAATCAAAGGAAATTGCTAAATAAGCTCCTACTAGATGAAGTCTCCTACATATAACTATAAATCTGGACAGTCCAAAGGTTCTGAAGGATCACAAAAGCAAGTATATTCTGGAGGTGAGCTGACACTTGAATGAAGGGACCAGTAGGAAGAAGTTTTTCCATTTTTTATGTTATTTAGTCTCAGATCAGTCATGCTTGTCTTCCCTATGTACAACAACTAAAACTCCAGTTGAATACCAGAAGCCTGGGAAGACAGAGTTCAGGAAAAACAACACCATTAGAATATGAGGGAATATCCCAGATTCTGTGTATCAACTTTTGCTCTAATCTCTCACTTAGCCCTGACCCATGCATGAGCAGGGCAGTCTATAATCAAACCAGGTAAAGGACTGAATGGAGATTGAAGTGGCAGGCAAGAAGCAGAGTTTGCAGCTTAAATCTTGATTGGAAGTTGATTGCTTCATCAGAAGTTAAATAAAAGTGTCAGTACTCTTAAAAGATTGTAATAGAATCTAGAGTCTCCACAACATAATATTCACAATATCTAAGATAGAATCCAAAATTGCTCAGACACAAAGGACAAATATTGCACTATTCCACTTATAGAAAACATCTAGAATAGGCAATTCATGAGGACAGAAAATAGAAGCTACCAGGGACGCATAGTGGTGCACACCTGTAATCACAGTACTTGGGAGGCTGAGACTGGAAGAGCAGAGGTTCAAGATCAGCCTGAATCATTTAGCAAGACCTCCAGCAACTTAGCAAGACACTGTTTGAAAAAATAAAAATGCTGGGAATGGAGCTCAGAGGCAGAATACTCCTGGGTTCAATCTTCTGTACCAAAAATAAAATAAAATAAGACAGGCATGGTGGCACACGCTTGTAATCTCAGCATTTGGGAGGCTGAGACTGGAGGATCCAGGTTCGTGGCCAGCCTCAGCTACCTAGTGAGGCACTCCGCAATTTAGTGAGACCCTGTTTCAAAATAAAGAATAAAAAATAGGGTTGGGGTATAGCTCGGAGGTAGAATGCCCCTGAATTCAATCCCCAGTACCACAAAATTAAATAAATAAATAAATAAATAAATAAATAAATAAATAAATAAATAAATAAATAAATAAAAGTTAGTAGGTACTAGCAGGAAGGGAGAACAAATAGTTTCTGTTGGGATGATGAAAAATTTCTAAAGATGGATAATGGTGAACATACTAAATCCCACAGCAACGCACACCTAAAATATATATATTGCCCCTGAAAAAAGAAAGAAAGAAGAAGAAAAGAAATCTACAGTAACAGAAACAATGCCCACCTATGATAGGATCACCAGCAACTGAACAGAGCAAAGAAAAGAATTGATGAGCTTGAAGACAGGTCAAGAAACTTTCCAAGCTGGTGCTAGGGGTGTATCTCACAAGTAGAGCACAAAGCCTGGGTTCAATCCTAGTACTACAAAAAGGGAAAGAAAAGAGACTTTCTAAACTGAAAAGCAAAAAAAAAAAAAAAAAAAAAAGGATGAAAAACAGTAGACTAGTATATCCAAGAACTGCGAGACAATTACAAAATGTGTAATATACGTAATGGGAACACAAGAGAGCAAAGAGGGGAACAGAAGAAATATTTGAAGTAATAATGGCTAAGAAATTTTCAGATTAATGCCAAATACCCAAAAATAGATCCAAGTGTCTCAGAGAGCACCAACCAGGATAAATACCAAAAACTATAGCAGCAATATTGTATTAAAACTGCAATCAAAAACAAAGAAAGTCTTTTTGAAAAGCTAGAAAATTGAAGCATCTTACTTACAGAGGAATGAGGATAAGAATTACATTAAACTTATTTTCAGAAATTATGGAAGCAAGAGTATGGGGTAGAATATTTAAAGTGTTAAAAGGAAAAAAATGTCCACCAACCTAGAATTGTGTTTATAATAAAATTATCCATCCAAAGTAAAAAAGAAATGAAGACTTTCTCAGACCAACAAAAATTGAGGAAATTTGTTGCCAGTTCACCTGCCTTGCAAGAAACGTTAAAAGGTCTTCAGGGGAAAAGGAAAAAGACATATGTGAGAAACTCAGGTCCACATAAAAAAAAAGGAAGACTGTTAGAGAAGGAATACATGAAGATGAAATAACACTTTTTATTTTTCTTGTTCTTAATTTATCTAACAGATAAGAGTTTGTTTAAACTAAGAGCACAAACACTATATTAGGTGATTATAGCTAATGAAGGAGTGAAATGAATGACAACAATATAATAAAGTACAGGAGGGAGGAATTGAAAATATTCTGTTCTAAGTTACCTATGCTGGCCATGAAACAGAATGGTATTGGTGGTGCACACCTGTAATCTCAGTACTTGGGAGGCTAAAAGAGGAGGATCACAGGTTCAAGACCAGCCTCAGCAACTTAGTGAGATTCTGAGCAACCTGGTGAGACCCTGTTTCAAAACAAAAAATAAAAAGGACTGGAGGTATAGCTTAGAGGTAGGATGCCCCTGTGTAAAAAAAAAAAAAAAAAAAAAAAAAAAAAAGTGGGCTTGAATTTGTTGTAAATGTATATTGCAAACTCTAAAGCAACCATTTAAAAAAGTTTTAAGATGAAAATAAAAATAATTATTAATAAAAGAGAGAAAACAGAATAATGTAAAATGCCCAATTAAAACCAACAAAGGGAGAAAAAATATGGAAGAAGGAGGGAGGAAGGAAGGAGCAACAAATCAGCCAAACTATGGAAGCAGCCAAGATGTCCATCGACAGATGAATGGATTACAAAACTATGGGATATGTACACAATGGAATTTTACTCAGCCATAAAGAAGAACAAAATCATGTTATTTGCAGGGAAATGGATGCAACTGGAAAACATTATGTTAAGCGAGATTAGTCAGTCACAAAGAGTAACGAAGCATATATTCTCCCTAATATGTGGATACTAGGGAGACAATGGGGCATAAGAGGGTCTCCAGATGAAAAGGGAGAGACCCTTGATAAGCAAAGAAGTTGATTTAACCAAAGAGGATGGATGGGGGGGGCACCCTAAGGCACATGATGTACTTACACAATCATATCAAGGTCACTCACTAAACTGAACTTGAGAGGGAGGGAGGGTGAGGGAGTGGGATGGGAATTGGGGAAGGGGTCAAATGAGAAATGTGTGCACATATGTCATTACCAATTTGTACCTAACAAAGATGTATGCTTACAATGCACGAATTATTACAATAAATAAAAAAAAGAAAACAGATACAAACATTATTGATATTTATCCAACTATGTCAATAATCACTTTAAATATGAATGATATAACTATAACAATCAAAAGACAGACATCAGAGTGGATAAAACAAACAAGAGCCGGGCGTGGTGGCACATGCTTGTAATCCCAGCATTTGGGAGGCTGAGACCGGAGGATCTGGGTTCGTGGCCAGCCTCAGCTACCTAGTGAGGCACTCTGCAACTTAGTGAGACCCTGTTTCAAAATAAAGAATAAAAAATAGGGCTGGGGGTATAGCTCGGAGGTAGAATACCCTTGGGTTCCAGTACCACAAAAAGAAAAAAGAAAAACAAGAAAAGAAAACCAAGACAACTATATTTGTCTAAAAGAAATTTACTTTATACACAAATAAAAGAGAGATTAAAAGTAAAGGGATGAAGAAAGATATACTATGCTCAAGTGTCAAAAGAAAGCAGCAACTCTGTAATTTCAGGCAGAGACTTTTCATATCAAGAAAAGTTATTAGGGATACAGAGATAATTCTCTATACAATGATAAAGGGACCAGTTCTCCCAGAAAATGTAACAATCCTTAGTATATATGTGCCTGACAATAGAGCATCAAAAACCTTCAGGCAAAAACTGATAGAACTCCAAAGAGAAATAAACAACCCCACTATTATAACCAGAGACTTCAATACCCTCTATTGAGAGATCCAACAGGCAGAAAATCAGTAAGGGTAAAGGCGAATTGAACAGCACCACCAATTAACTGGATCTAAAGGACATTTATAGAATACTTCGTCAAACTGCAGCTGAGTTCAAATGCTTCATAAGCTCACATGCAACACCCACCAAAATAGACCACGTTCTGGCCCATAAAACACACTTTCACAGATTTAAAAGAATAGAAACCATACAAAGTATGCTCTCAGAACACAGTGAAATCAAGTAAGAAATCTATAACATAAGGAAATCTGGAAAACCTAGAATATTTGGAGATTAAACAACATACTTCTAAGTGATATGTCAAAAGGGTCTTAATCATTTAAGAATATTTTAAACTAAAGTAAAATAAAAACAACTTATCAAAATTTGTATAATATATTAAAAGTAGCTCTTACAGGGGAATTTATAGCACTGGATGCATATTTTAGAAAAGAAAGATCTAAAATCAATAGTTTAATATGTCATTAGGGAATTGCTAATGAAAACAATAATGGCATACCATCGCACACCTATTATAATTGCTAAAATTCAAAATATTGACAACAACAAATGTTGGCGAGGGGGTGGAGAAACAACTCTAATTCACTATTCACTATCAGTGCAAACACAAAAAGATACAGGTACTTTGGAAGACAGATTGGCAGTTTCTTACAAAGTTAAAACATAGCCTTACTATGAAGTCCAGCATTCATGATCCTAGGTATTTATCCAAATAATTTGAAAACATGCATCCACAAAAAACTTGATGAACTGGACGCAGCCAGGATGCTTTTCAGAGGTGAGTAGATAAACAAACTATGGTATCAATTCACTAAAATAAAAATGCAATAAAAACATTTTTAAAACTGTAAAGAATTCAAAAATCATAAAGAAATTTTTAAAAAATACTCATGAACTATAAAATCTGAATAACCATATATATATATGTATATATATATATTTTTTTTTTCTTTCAATACTGGAGATTGGACCTAGGTCCTCACCCACTGAGCTACATCCCCAGTTCTTTTTATTTTATTTTGAGACAGGGTCTCCCTGAGTTACCCAGGCTGGCTTCAAACTTGCCATCCTCCTGCCTCCTCCTCCTCCTCGATAGCTGGGATTACAGGCATGCGCCACCATACCTGAATCATATAATTATTTTTAAATAATTAGATTCATCCTCAAAATCTTCCCACCAAGAAAATTATAGCCCCAGATGATTTAATCAGTGAATTCTATAAAAAGTTTCAGGAAGAAATACCCTAATCTTACATAAATGTAAAAGAGGGAGAGGAAAGGGGAAAGAGAGAGGTAGAAAGGAGGGAGAGGGAGACAGAGACAAAAAGCAGAGAAGCAGACAGAGGGAGAAGGAGGGTTGTAAGTTGCTTGCTTCAGTCCCTTCAGTAGAAAATAATCTTTCCATTTGCCTTCCCAGGTGAACTATGTCCACAGCCCTTTCAGATGTAGTTGTACCCTCCCAATTTCTCTAAGAAATATGAGAAAGAAGGGACTGGGGTCAGAGCCTTGCTTTGTCTAGACAAGGAGCATGACACAGTCACTCATTTTTGCACTGTTATTGAACTCTGTAGCTCACATCCTATATTCAGCAGCTAATACACCTCTCTAGTATTCATTGAAACTGCTCTGAGCTATTGGAGGAGAAAAACTAGTCATTAGAACATTTACAGGTGACTGGGCCCACGAAGAGAGCTAAAGTTCGTTTTGCAAAAATAGATTCTGCCTTATCAATGAGGGCTCATAATGACCAAATCGTGAATAGTAATGAAGTCATGACCACCCTTCCTCCTCCCGAGCATTACATATAGGAGAAGAGTTGAGACTCCATCTTCAGCACGAATAAAAGTAAAAGAAAACGTACTAACAGGGGTTTGTAAAAACTAATTTACACAAATAGAACAAAATATTGGTTAGACATTGGTTCTCCTACTGCAGGGTACACAGAGTCCTTTAAGCCTTTGTAAGAGAACATGAAAGAAAAGTATCATCAGCACTGTGTGTGCAAAGGTTGAGATTTGAGATTGGGTAGAGCATGGTTTTTAGAGGGAAGCTGTTGAGGCTGACAGTTTGAAAGGGTTAGGAAACCACGTCTAGAGGAGCTTGCAGTGGCTTTTCCATAAAATGCACTGAGTGTTTCTCCCTTACAATGATGGTGCACAGATGGTGCACTCGCTGAGTTGGAAACTATTCCATCCATAGTTTCAAAGTTCCCTGAATTATTCCCTAATTAGCACACCAAAAAAAAAAAAAAATCAATTGATGAAAACTCAGCCTCCTGCTCAATCCTGCAGCTGTTTATTCATGAATTGGAACACATTCAACCAAAAATCATCAGAAAATTGGGTGTCCAGGAAAAAACCTGGAAATTTTGGCCCAGTCTCTGAACACCCAATGTGGGCTATGACATGCTGAACCCAGCTGATGGTTCCAAGGGGACCCAGGGATATGAGATCTGGTTGGCAACGTTTGTAAAAAAAATTTCTCTAAGGAGTCATTTAACAATGAGATAAATAAATGGTAGCCAGAGAGAAGCATTGCCAATGTTCTAATTCGTAATGTCCCTGCAGACATTACAATCTTCCTCAGATCAGAAGGGGCCCCAAAAGGACTTTCAGTCAAGGGCTTCCCCAAACACTAGTCATAAACTTTGCTGTGCCAACTTGGTCAAGATACAAAAATTTATACATCCAAGTGTCTATACCTCCAAGTAATAAAATTGTTAACAATTAAGTGCAACTCTAGCTCTTTAATAATGTATAATACTACAATGGTTTGCACAGTTATTGGTGCTTGACAGTCACTAAAAATTCTCTAAGTAATAATCCTAATCCACCCTTATACCAGGTACTATAATCCCTGCTTTGTATGTGAGCAAACTGAGGTTCATGGAATTGAAATTATTTTCCCAAACTAGTCTTTGAGGTAAGACATGGTAGAGATTTAATTTATGTAGTTGTCTAATTTATATAGATATGAATGCTATAACTTGTAAGATCTGAAATGCTCAGATATTAAATGTACCATCGAATAATTTCCACTAATCTGTATCAAGACAAAAAACATGTCTACCACTTTAGAGAGTGTCTTTGTTCCACTTCCCAGTCACCCTGCCACCCTTTTACCAAGAAGTTGCAGATCTGATTTTTATCAGTATAAATTAGTTTTGCCTGGGATTTCATTTAAATAGAATAATACTGCATGTGCTTTTCTGGGTCTGACTTCTTTCATTCAATGTAACATTTGGGAGACTCACCCATATTTTGCACGTAACAATACTTCATCTCCTTCTATTGCTGAGTAGTATTCCATGGTATGGACATATCATTACTTAATTATCCATTCTCCTATTGAAGGACATTTGGGCTGTGTCTAGATATGACCATTTTGAAAAAAGCTGTTAAGAACATTCTTCTATAAGGCTTCAAGTGAATATCTGTTCTATGTTCTCACTTTTTTCTTGGATAAATACCAAAGGGTAGAATTATTAGGTCAAAGGATAGATGTGCATTTAATTAAAAAAAAAAAAAAACTATTAAGTAGTTTTCCAAAGTGATTTCTCTTTTCCTTTCTTCTTCTTTTTTTTTTTTTTTTCGGTGGCACTGGGGATTGAATCCAAGGGCATTTTACTTTTAAGCTACACCCCCAGCCCTACATATTTTTATTTGGAAACAGGGTCTCACTAAGTTGCTAAGGTTAGTCTTGAACTTGTAATCCTCCTATCTCAGCCTCCGAAGTACTGGAATTACAGGCATGTGCCACCATGCCAAGCTGTGATTTACCTTTTTTTTTTTTTTTTTTTGCGGTACTGGGGATTGAACTCAGGGGCATTCTACCTCCGAGCTACACCCCCAGCCCTAATTTTTAAACTTTATTTTGAAACCGAGTCTCACTAAGTTGTGGAGTGCCTCATAGGTAGCTGAGGTTGGCCCCAAACCCAGATCCTCCGGTCTCAGCCTCCCAAATGCTGGGATTACAAGCGTGCGCCACCACGCCCGGCTGTGATTTACCTTTTAAAATTCACTTTTAATTTCCCCAAACCACACTATCTTACTAGTTAGTGAAACATCGAAAAGTAATCCATAAACACCAACATAAGTGAGCAGTGATTATGTGAAGTGCAAGGCTCATGTGGAAGCCCCGGTGCCCCCATCCTCTTCCATGCCAAGCCTCTGCTTCTTTGCCTTGTGGCACGTGGAGAAGAGGGCCTGGATGTCCACATCTCCACAGCAGAGGAAAGGGCTCCTTAAGTCAGTTAGTGCTTTAATGTTTCCCTCCTGGGCTTCCTGGCCGGGTAGAAAGCTAGAAGTCAATGTTCTGAGCAGGAAGTCCTGGGCTCTGTCATGTGTTGAGCATTCTGGCCCGTGTTCTTAAGCAGATAGGAAATGGCACACACCTGTGACAATTTGAAATCTCACCGAGGTGCAAGAGGCTGTCCCTCAGAGAACCCAGAACAACAGTGAACGCCTCTGTGTGCATTTGGGCTTACAGGAGGAAGGTCTAATCTGAGGTAACACTTTCCCACCATCAGTAAGCACTTTTTTAGACAGATGATGGCTGTGGCGTGGAGGCCCCTGTGGGTAATCTGAACCCCATTAAGATTAAATAGCTTCACCTGGTCAAGACCTAAGAGGAAGCAGATCCAATGCTCATAGACCTCTCCAACTACCATTGGTTAGTCTTTTTAGAATCAACTTAGTAAACTGCTTCATGGCTTCAACCGTCCTTGGGAGTATCATCTATCTGCCTTTCTGTTGAGTGATAGGTAAAGTCCAAGCACTATAGCCCTTGATGTCAAGGACCAGTTGGCCCCTTGTGGACAGCCATGGGAGGGAGCACCAACACTGAGAAGGCCTCAGCCCGGTCCCTTCAAGTTAAAGTCCATGTTGGTCCTCCAAGGGCTCCATGCCCTCAGCAGCCCTGAAACACCCAACCCTCGAGTTCCTTCCGGGGCAGAGGCTGAGTTTCTGAATAATTGTAATTAAATCTCTCATTGGTTAAGATTTTGTGGTTGAAGACAACTGGGATCCTCTGACAGACTTGGTCTCTGGCCCAAGGAACCTAAGGTACAGATTCCCACAGCACTGCCTGGAGTCACCTTGGTCAGGCATAGGGAAATGATTATATATCCTGTTGGTCAGACCAAGAGCCAAATACTTGATGTGTTGTTAAACTGCTTTTACCCCAACCTGGGTGTTTTGTAACAAGGTTCACTTTGCATGCAGGCTAGATTCTGCCCTCTAAAAACACCTTTAGGAAGAGTTTAAAATCAGGATAAATATTATGATTCTTGATGAGGCATTTATTGCACACTCCAAGTACCCAAACTTAATAGGTCAGAAAAAAAAAAACAGGTGCCATTCTGGTTTGATAGAAGTAGTTATCATATGCTATTTAGAGAGTGCAGAAGAGTTTTTTGGCTTCTCTTAGATACTGGAATTCTGTTTCCAACAGGCTTTCAGCAGCTATGGCTCTGAGTCATTTTCCTGGTGACCAAAGCTGGAATCCAACATCATGTGCCTCCCCAGATAATGAGGTCAAATGTGCCAGACCTGTCAGGGGCCTGATAACTGGCTTATTCACATCCCCAAATGACAGCACTTTTGATTAAACTTCACATCTCTACCTGTTCTTGCTCCCCTTCTAAAATTAGATCTGGTATTTTTCTAGCCATGCCCTTGCTTAAACTTTAGGATGGTTCAAGGGTAAGTTGAAAATTATGATGTCCCTTGACCAGTATCCACAAGGACACAGGATTTTGGGGGGTTACAAATTCTTAGACGTTAATTCAAACCTTGCATGTCTGGTTTCCCTTTGGAATACACTTTGAGTCTTTTTTTTAAAGCCAATGAAATATAAAATAAAGCATAAAGTTTAGATTTTGGACTCTTGTGCTCTAACTACAACTTCTGCTTCTAAGCTAGATATGTAAATCAATAGATATCACTTTTATCACACAGCGCCTCAATTTTCTATCTATAAAAAGGAAAGAGTGCTACTTCCTAGATCCAGTGTAAGGATCAAATAACCAATGTGAAGACATAAATCCCTTTGTGAATCATAAAAGCAATATGAATGTAACTATTAGGTATTATCATAATTATTATTCCTGCTCCTAGGTTTTCTATTTCATGGCAACCTTGCTCTGTTTGAAAACTGTTGTTTCCAAAAGTAATTTGTCCTATTTTGATTTTAGTGCTCAAGACATAAAATATTAAAAGAGAATCTGGAAATATCCTCTAAAGTGACCCTGAGCCTGGGAAGTGAAGAGGCTATAGGATGATAGTCAGCTCTAGTGCCCCATGGGTGAGTGGAAGAAAGCCAAGAGCCAGACTGACGAAAAACAGAGGGTGAGCAGAGTGAAGCTGGACAGGGGATGCCAGCGACAATAGGAAGAGTCTCCTAAAAGGAGTGTCATCCACATGATGAGGTTGCAGAGCAGATGGTGGAAGGGAAGGCATGAGAACTTTGGGGAAAGGAATTAAAGGCAGAGGGTGTGATGTGCAAACTTAAGATCTTGGAGCAAAGAAGTATCGATTGGAACATGTGTGTAGGGGTGGATCCTGGAAATAGGACAGTGAAAGTGATGATGTTTGACTGGAGGAAGTCAAGGGCTCCTAGGGGCACAGTGTCTTCACCAAGTAACCACAGTGCATGGAGTCTCCCAGAACAAGGGCGGGACTTGGAAAGAGAGGTAGGCTAGAATGCACACAGGAACCAAGCTCTCCATAAATTTGGAGGAATAGCCAGAAGTTTACAAGATGAGAGTGATTTCTTCAGAATGTCAACTCCTGTTGGGTCTGACCCTTTCCTCATTCCATGTTCAGACCCAAGCCCAGAGATGGTGAAAATGGAAAGGGTGAATAGGTATCTCCACATGACCCTTGAGAAGACTAAGAGATTGAGGATGCTTCTCCAGATGATCAGGGAGTGATATAAAGAGGAAGTACAGGGAATCGTTGTATGAAAAGGAGTGTGTGAAGGACTCTGATTGCAACTTGAATAGGTCGGTTCCAGAGAACCCATGGAAAGGGCCAGGAGAGACAGCCTCCGTGGAGGGATGAGATGAGAAGCAAAACACGAAGGCTGGGTGAAGAGAGTGGCTTGTATTTTAGACTATGTCTGAGTCAAATGGGAGAGAAGCATGGATAGGATGAATGGACTCAAGGTTCAGAATGGGACTCTGATCATGCTGAGACCTCAGGCCTTTTCCAAGAAACCATGTCAACAAGATTCTTAGAACATTGGAGGAAGTGCTGAGCTGCAGGCTGGGTAGGACCCTCCTGCATGAAATCTCAGAAGTCTTTTATGTGTTCTTGCAGGCACAGCAAGTTTGGAGATATCATGACCTTTTTTGTCTGCTTGAATAGGATGTGGCATCTGGACACCCACGAGGCAGTGACCTTCAGCCAGCAAGTGGGCCTGCCAGCATGCTATCTGAAGGGTGGTAGCCTGAGATCAGCTGTCAGTTATCAAAGGCTGGCAAAACAATCCTGTACTTTGACCTTGAGTTCTTCAATTATATAAGAGCACATCCAGACTTCTTGCTCTTTTACTTTAACCCCTACTTCCCACATTTGTAGCATTGTTAGTGACCTTGAAAAATGGGTAACAGCCTAAATGCCCAACAACAGGAGGAAAGTTCAATAAATCACAATATATGTGTGCTCTAGAACACCGAGAGGCAATCTTAAACACGGGGCAAACTTATGCATGCTGTTACGGAAGGGTCTCTCATGCTTGTTGAGTGAGCAAAAGGATTTCTAGCATAATAACTAGACTAGGATCTTATTTGGGGGAAAGAAAAAAAAGACTTAAAGAAGAGTGAAAGGAAGGGAGGAAAGAAGAGTTTATATTTACATACACTGTGTCTATGTGAGTATGTCTGTGACTAGAGAGAATTTTTGAAAAGACACTGAACTGATAATTGCAGTGACCTCCAGGTGTGAGCCTGGGGTTGAAGAGAAGAGATAGAGAATGAAGTTCTACTACTCACACTGCACATTCCTGTAATTCCTGAATATTTTACAATTATTCCTGAATATTTTACCATTATTCATTATATTAGCCATTAAAGACAAACCATTCTAGAAACGATTTTGTCTAGTTCTGGTCTTCACAAGCTCTAGTGCATCCTAGAGCTTTATTAACTTTGCTCTGTGGCCTGACAGGAGCAGTCAGCCAGTGTTTGTTTACTCATGGAAGGCACATTGTTTGGAGGAACTTGGAGCAAGGATGATGGAAGCAATTTGCAAAATCACTCAGCAGAAACTGGAGAATGTCGTCAATGAGTTGGAAAATTGTTGTGAACAATGTGTGATGAAGGTTACTGGCTGGGCTGAAGCTGAGAAATTCAAACTGCCTTGCTTTTATACACCATTTGCTATCTTCTGATTATGAGTGAGAACTGAAAGTATTCACGTTTGAAATTACTTAAGAAGACCATTTTCCCACTCTTAAATGAGGAATTTAAAAGTTGCACACAAATAATTACAGGTTGCAGTGATATACCTGAAATCTACACTATAAATATTTTGAAAAGTAAATGCAATTTAATTTTAAGATCTAAAAAGGTGAAGCTTCTATAATTTTCATATCTGATTTGTTTTTATAATTTTCTACCCAAACAGTGGGTGAGCAACCTTTTCACCCAAGCACTCAAATAACTGTTAAAGTTGACATCATGACTTCATCTCGTATTAGCTTCCTGTCTAAATATATCTGAAAAAATATTGCAGACAGCCTCGGTGTTAAAACAGCTTTTCATACAAACACAGTCTCTCAAATAGTGTGAATGAATTGCACTTGGAAAATCATGTCCTAACATTACTTTCCAAAGTCAAGGACACTTCACTCAGTCCTCGGGTTGGGGTCTTAAGGGAAAAGAAGGGCAAAGGTTGGCACAGAAGAGATTTGTCCTCTTGGCCTGTCTTCTGCATGCTCCCCTTCCTGTCTCCTTCAAGCCAGGTTGCTGGTTCTGCCTCTCTAGGGGCTGCACTCTTGCACCACCTGCCAGGCTTGCATTCTTCTCCCAAGGTCTTTACCCAGGTTTCTTTTATAAAACTATCTAGGACACTGAAAAAACTAAATACAATTAAGGATTATTTAGGAAAAGCAAGCCCATTCCCTATTTTGATAAAGGAAAAGAGCTTATTACACACACACACACACACACACACACACGTGCGCACACACAACCCACATGCATTTTGAATTGCAAGAGATTATGAAAAAAAATCTTTTGAGTAGATTCTCTACTTTCAAAGCTGAAGAAACAAACTCCCTATAAACTATGCAGCCAGCCAGGACCAAATGTTTGTTTTGCTATGCAATAGGATAGTAACTTGGTACTAGCTTATTTCTGAGGTATTTTGGTGATATTAAAAACATGACTATATAAAAATATGTGGTACATTCATATTACATATCTTATTAGGTGTCCAAATAGTAATATTATAAATTGCAACATCTTGGCATTTGTCTGTTTTTTTATACTAAGATTTAAATATTCATTTATTCATTCAGCAAATATTTGATCCTATAATATTCTGGGCCCCATTCAGGTGCTGGGGGAGAGCAAGGAAGAAAGCAGTCATTGGAGAATTTCAAACAGAGAAGAGCTATAACCTGACTTATCACGTTAAAAGACCATTTGAGTTGCTGTGTTAAAAATAGACAGAGGCAGAGGTGGACGGCAGACAGGGTGGAAGCAGGAAAACCAGTTAGAAGGCTGTTGCAATAAGTACAAGTAAGGTAAGGTAGTTGTGATGGGATACATGATATCTTGCGGGAAGAGCCAACAGGATTTATTAAATGCCTTGGATCTGAATATAAGAGAAAATCACCACTCATAACTCCAAAATATTTGGCATCAACAACTGAAAGAATAAAGTTGCCATGAACTGAAATGGGAAAAAACGGAAAGTTAAACAGCTGAGGAACAAAATCTGAAATCCGGTGTGGGGCATTTTGATTGTGAACTATAAGACATTCAAAAGTGATATAAATATGCACAGATGGACCTAAGAATGTGGAGTTCAGCGGAAGTCCTGGGTTGGATATTTTTTTAACTTTGATTTTGAAGTGAAGAGCTTAATTATATCTCAACATCTACAGAGGGTATAAGAAAGCATTTCTCACTGGATCATTAACAACTATTATATTTTATTGATTTAACTACTTTTTTACTTGGTACCAGGCACTATTAGAGGTTCTAGGGGTATAAATATGAGCACTGTTCTCCAACCAAATCTAGAGGAAAAGACAGAAAATTAACGATGAGAACAAAGTCCTCAAAAGCTATGAATTCTACAAGAGTGTGTTCAAGCTGCCAATGAGAACACAGATACAGATGGAATTAACTGCACCTAGGAGGACCAGAGAGAGTATCTGAGAAATGTCTTAAGGTTGAGCAAGTTCTACAGACATCCAAAGATGGGACAAGCATCCCAGTCAAAGAAAACAGGAATAAAGGCACCAACGCTAGAAAGAACAGAGTTCATTCCAGGACCCTCAGAACCACCATGGCCCCAGCCTGATGGCATGTGGGGGGAGGCCTCTGCTAAGAGCTGGGATAGAGATAAAACCGGGGATGTGGTATGTGGAAGGCAGGATGTGCTGGGCTGCTGTGCCACCTACAAAAGGAAGAGAGAACAAACACGGGCCAGTAAAGACACCCGGAGGTGCTGCGTGGGCCCTGCTGAGATGCAGTTAATCTCCTGGCAGCAGAGGAAGTAGCCCTGCTGTCAGGGAATGAGGGGCAGGTGCCAGGAGTTGACACTGACTTGAGAGTGTGCCCTTCAGAAGCTCTCTGCAGTCCTCAACTGGGCCAGCTGCTGCAGGGCTGGGCAGTGAAAGACAAGGCAGGTTTGTGGAAGGACTGTGCTCTGAGAGGACAAGTCCACTGGCAAGGCTGAATTCAGAGAGTAGCATGACAAGCTCTTCCTATGGGGTTACTCCTTCTCAGGGATTTGGATATGGAATGATGCTTCCCCTTAGAAAAACCCATCTCATTTCACAGAAATATATAAGGGGATTGCAAGCCTGCGCAGAGACCACTGAGCAGATACACCTCAGGGCATATTGTGGGAAGAGCCCATGATTCCTTTTTCATTTAAGATGGGCCTGAAAATGTGTGGCTTCTGTCCAGCGCTGGTCTCTGAGAACCACATGAGACACGTTTTACTTACAATATTTCAGAACTATGGATGTCTGCAAATGCTTATCAAATTTGAACAAAGTGTACAGATTTAAGCAAACCTCTAGAAAGGATCATCTATTAAAATTATGTTCTTTTTTTTCAAAACATGTTGTGCATGATAGATACACATAAAATCTATCAGTTGATTAAAAATAAATAAGCATTAGTGGTTTCCATTACAGGCTTTTAGAGTACAGAGGACAATTAATGCAGCCTGACATCACTCTTTTCTGTCTATTCCTTCCCACCTTCTGTCCTTGAGAAAACAGCTACACAACTGTGCCCTCTCATACAAAGTTTTCAGAAATGAGCAGTTGGAATTTCCACTTAACTGCTTTGTTATTTTTTGAGAAGGTATAAAGAAACTAGTTTACATGTACAAAGACCACATAATGTACACACACACACACACACACACACACACACACACACACACATTCTGGGGTTCTTTGTGTACATTTTATTTATTAACTGGGCTCTTCTTGTGCCTTAAGACCTAGACAACACAGGCTTGAACATTCCAATTCCACAATTTATGGTAAGTTCAATGCCCTTGAAAAGACTGATCTGAATCTCTGAGGGTATTAGGTTAACACAGTCGCTTTTCATCGGAAGGGCTGTGTCGACTAGACTGTGCAAGTGAGGAACTTGGTCCGCACCATGTGAAAGCAGCCTGGATTCCCCTGTCTTCAGAGATGCCAAACAGACCACTCACCCAGGGTCCCTGGATGTGAAGTTGACTTGCCAAGGGGCTGGGAGAGATGTTAGAAAGTTTATATCACAGAAATTAATACAACCTTTTATTTTTAATTGATGCATAATGATTGTACATATTTTGGGAGTATGAGATTATATTTAATTACATGTATACACTGTGTAATATTAGATCAAAGTAACTAAAATATTTATCACCTTAAACATTTAGCATTTCTTTGTGCTGGGAACATTTAATATCCTTTCTACTTGCTATTTTGAAATATATAACTAATTTTTGTCAACCAGTTACTCGACTTTCCTATAGAACATTTGAAGTTATTCCTCCTACCCAACTGATCATTTATTCCTAATTAACCATACTCTCTTTATCCATCCCTCCCCATACCCTTCACAGCTTCTATTTTATTTATTTATTTATTTATTTATTTATTTATTTATTTATTGCAGTACTAGGGATTGAACTCAGGGGCATTCTACCTCTGAGCTATACCCCCAGCCCTATTTTTTATTCTTTATTTTGAAACAGGGTCTCACTAAGTTTTGTAGTGCCTCACTAGGTAGCTGAGGCTGGCCGCGAACCTGGATCCTCCGGTCTCAGCCTCCCAAGTACTGGGTTTACAAGTGTGCTCCACCATGCCTGGCTTGATCCTTCACCTCCTCTAATAACTACTCTTCTACTCTCTATTTGTGGGAGATCAACCTTTTAGCATGTACATATAAGTAAGAATATATGGTACACATGTCTTTCCATGCCTGGTTTATTTCACTTGGTGTAACGTGCTCCAGTTCTATCCATGTTACCACAAATAACAGGATTGCATTCTTCTTTGTGGATGACAAAAATTTCATTGTGAATTAATAAGATGTTAAAGCTAAATAATCATCTCTCTTTTTATTATAATTATTAATGCATATTAATTGTGCAAATTAATGAGTTCCACTATAACATTTCTATACATGAATATACTGTGACCATTTGTACCATCCCTTCTACCCCCTCTTTCTCCCCTCTTCTCTCCCCTCTTCCCTTTCCCCCTCCTAGTAGTCCCTCTTCTACTTTCCTCACCTTTCTTCTTAAAAGTCCCTTGGCGATCCTGCAGCTGCCTCTGAACCCATCTGTTCTGGCAGGGATTTGGAGCAGCACTCACCCAAGACTGCAAGTTAACAAGCCAAACCCAGGGGGGATGGCTTATGGGGCCACAGGGACTTGTGTGGCAGGGAAATAGACTCACAGGGGTCTGAGAGTTTGCAAATCACCCCTGCAGAGGTGGGGGTTGGGCTAGTATTGAACACAGCGGAAACGTTAATTAGCATATAGATCTAGAGACATCAGGGCAGGACAGATCTGCAGTCTCCAAGAATCACCACAGGACACCCAGCCATGGTGTCTAAGGGGAAATAACTCAGCTTATTGAGTTGCAGGCTTGGAATGCAATAAACTTGCACCTGGCCATGTTTGGGTGCTATAAGCACCAAAGCTAGAGGCCAACAAGGGCTCACATGACTGCAGCTGCTCAGAGCAGTAATTGTGTCCCTGGGGCTAAAAAACTGAGTTACCCAAGTCCCAGGCTTAGAACTGTACAATCTATCCTTGCCAGACCTTGGGCCTTGGGAAGAGAGTGGCAGCAGTGTCATCTTGTCCAGGCCACACCTGGAGGCCAAGGGCCAGGGGCCCAGCAGGGTTTCACTTGATCACAGCTATAGTCTGGGAACTCAACAATCTGTCTGCCAGCAGAATCTGTGCCCGGCATTCATGCATGCTTGTGACTGACAGTACCTCACATGATTGTAACGAACAGACCAGAGGTGGTGTTCCAGGGGCCATCAAAGCTCAGAGAGCCAGGCCGCATGTCTGGAACATAGAAATCGCCAGCTTTGTTAAGCCTAAGCTCACTGGCCACAGAGGTCAGAGGTCAGCGCTCTGCATTATCATGGGCTCACAATCAGCAAAACAGTGATGGTATCTGAGAGACATTAAATTCCAAGGCTGTGAGCTCTGAATAGAACATCATGGTACCTGGCTCTGCAGAGTTTGGGCCTGGAGAGCATTATGGCCTGCAGCCAATCAGAGACTCCTGTTTGCCTGCACTAAGAACTATATCTAGTTAAAGAGGCTCTGAGAGGCAAACTCAAAAGTTTGATTATATGAATCAGATTAGTAGAGGCAAATATATATCCCCAGCATAAACCTTATTATAAAGGGATAACAATAGACACAGGACTCACACACAAAGAGGAAGAAGATGCCAAAACAACAGAAACACAAATCTAAGAACTCTGAAAATATGAGAATGAGGAACAGCAAGGAACCAATAAACTCCCACTACTCAAAAACAAAAGCAGTAAGCAATACTAATCTGCAGGAAATTCGAGAAGGAGAATTCAGAATTTTGATCTTCAAAATGATGAAAAGCCTTAAAGAAAGTGTAGAGGAAATGAAGGAGGAAATTGAGGCTCTAAGAACCAGAAAGAGGCTTTGCATAAAATGAAGGAGTCAATAAATGAATTAAAGACCACAATAGAAAGCAACTCTGGCAGGCTAGACCACATGGAAAATAGGGTATCACTCTTGGAAGACAGTTCATTCAAAACTGAAAACACAGTCAAACAATATACAGAATATATTACAATAACACAACCTAAACATCCAAGAAATAAGGGACAATACAAAACATCCTAACTTTCAGATAAAAGGCATTGAGGAAGGTCTAGAAGCACAAACCAAGGATATAAGAAACCTCTTCAGAGAAATGATTTCAGAGAATTTTACAAATATAGAAAAAGACAAAGAGCAGGTAATATTCAGGGGTAAAACAGTAAAAATCACTCCGGACTTCTCAATCCAAGTCATGAATGCTAAGAGGGACTGGTATGAGGTACTACAGACTGTGGAAGAAAACAACTTCCAACTGAGACTCCTAAATTCAGCAAAGATATTAAAAATTGATGGAGAAATAAAAATGTTCCAAGACAAGCAGAAACTTAAAGAATTCATGACTACCAAGCCAACACTAGAGAAAATACTTAAAGAAATAAAGCACAAAAGAGAAAAAATAAGTAAATTCTAGAACCAGAGAAGAGGCAAACCCCACCAGGTGGACAACTAAGCAGAAAAGAAATAACACTACATCAAACAGAAAATAGAACTTAAAATGTCAAGGAAAAAAAACATATCTCAATAATAACACTGAGTGTTAAAGGTCTTAACTCCCAAATTAAAAGACATAGACTGTGGATTTAAAAACATAATCCAACTATTTGCTTCTTGCAAGAAACTCACCTTATAGTCAAAGATATCCACATGCTAAAGTGAAAGAATGGAAAAAGATATACCATGCAAATGGAGATAGAAAATAAGCAGGGGTAGCAACGCTCATATCCAACAAAACACACTTTAAGCTAAAACACAACAAAAGAGACAAAGCGAGTCACTTCTTATTAATAAAAGGAACAATCCAACAAGAAGATATAATCATAATAAACATTTATTCTCCAAATGTGGGTGCACCCATGTTTGTAAAACAAAGGCTTCGGGACATCAGGCCTCAAATAGACCCAAATACAATAATATTGGGAGACTTCAATACACCACTCATACCACCAGATTGATCTTCCAGACAAACAATAAGGAAAGCCTTTTCAGACCTAAAGAACACTATAAATCCAAAGGACCTAATACAGAATAATTCAACCAGCAACAGCTGAATACACATTCTTTTCAGCCACCCATGGATCCTCCAAAATAGGCCACATCCTGGGCCACAATGCAAACACTGGAAAATTTTAAAAATGTAATATAAATTCCCTGCATTTTCTCAGATCACAATGGAAGGAAAGTAGAAATCAACAAGAGGAAGATGAAAAGAAATTACATAAATACATGGAGACTGAATGATACATTCTTGAATGATGACTGGATCAGAAAGAAAGAAAGGTAGAAATTTTAAAATTCCTGGAATTAAATGAAAATAGAGACATAATGTACAAAGATCTCTGGGACACTTTGAAGGTGGCACTGGTGCCCACATAAGAAAAACAGAAAGTTACCAAATAAACTACCTAATGACATACCTCAAAGACCTAGAAAAACAGGAATAGTCTAATCCTAATGCTAGCAGAAGGCAGGAGATAATTAAAATCAGAGCAGAAGTTAATGAAATAGAGAATAAAAAATATATAAAGGATCAACAAAACAAAAAGCTGGTTCTTTGAAAAGATTAACATGATTGACAAACCCCTAGCCAACTTAACCAAAAGAAAAATAGAATCAACCCAAATTATTAAAATGAGAAATGAAAAAGGAGACATCACCCCAGACAGTGGGGAAATTCAGAGGATCATCAGAAACTGTTTTAAACATTTATATTCCAATAAATTGGAAAACATGGAATAAATCGACAGATTTCTAGATACATACAACCTACCTAAATTGTACCAAGAGGACATAGAAAACCTAAATTGACCAGTAGCAAACAAAGCGATAGAAACAGCAATAAAAAGTCTGCCATCAAAGAAAAGCCCAGGTCCAAACAGATTTCCAGCTGAATTCTACAAAACCTTTACAGAAGAACTAAACCCAATACTTTACAAGTTATTCTCTGAAATCTAAAGAGATGGAATTCTTTCCAACTCCTTCTATGAGGCCAGTACCACATCAATACCGAAACCAAATAGAGATACCTCAAGAAAAGAAAATTACAGATCAATTTCATTGATGAACAAAGATGCAAGAAATCTAAACAATATACTATCCATGTGCATTCAAAAACACATCAAGAAATTTTACATCATGACCAAGTTGGTTTTATCCCAGAAAAGTTAGGTCCATTCAACATATGCAAATAAACATGTTATTCACCACATAAATACAACTAAGGACAAAAATCACATGATCATCTCAATAGATGCTGAAAAAGTGTTTGACAAAATCCAACACCCATTCATGCTAAAATATTCATTGCATAAAATTGGAATAGAAAGAACATATCTCAACATCATTGCGTTTATATACAATAAACTCAAAGCCAACATCATATTGAATGGGGGAAAACTGCAAGAATTCCCTTTAAAATCAGGAACAAGACAAGGATGCCCACTATCATCACTCCTTTTCATTATAGTCCTCAAGACTCTTGCCAGAGCAATAAGACAAGAGAAGGATATCAAAGGAATTAAAGTAGGAAAAGAATAATTAAAATTATCTTTATTTGCAAATGACATAATACTATATCTAGAAGACCCAAAAAACTCAACTAAAAGACAACTAGAGCTGATTAACAAATTCAGCAAAATAACAGGATACAAAATCAAACTAAAAAAGACAGAAGCTTTTCTATATGCCAACCATGAATCCACTGAGAAAGAAATCCAGAAAATAATTCCAATCACAACAACCTCAAAACCAGTAAAATAAATATAACCAAGGAGGTAAAAAAAAAAAAAACAATGAAAATTATAAAACACTAAAGAAGATTTTAAAAGATGGAAAGATCTCCCTTGCTCTTGGATAGGCAGAATAGATATTCTCAGAATGGCCATGTAACAAAAGTGATCTACAGAGTCAAAAAAAAATCCCTATCAAAATACCAGCATCATTCTTCATAGACCTAGAAAAACAAGCCATACATTTCATATGGAGAAACAAAAGACCCTGAGTAGCTAAAGCAATTCTCAGCAATAAGAACCATGCCAGAGACATCACAATTCCTGACTTCAAATTATAATTCAGAGGTATAGTAATAAAAACAACATGGTACTGGCACAAAACCAGACATATAGACCAATGCAACAGAATAAAAGATACAGAAACAAATTCACACACTTATAGCCAATTGATTTTCAACAAAGGTACCAGACACCTTTGGAGAAAAAAGCCTCTTCAACAAATGGTGTTGGGAAAACTGGTTATTTATTTGTAGAAAATGGCACTAAATCCTTACCTCTCACCCTACACAGGAGTCAACTGAAGTGGATCAAAAACCTGGAAGTTAGACCAGAAACTGTGAAGCTACTAGTGAGGGCATAGGCTCAACACTCCAACATATAGGCACAGGTAGAAACTTCCTCAACAAGACCCCCAAAGCTCAGGAAATTAAAACAAGAATTAATAAGTGGGATAGCATTAAACTAAAAAGTTTCTGCATGTCAAAGGAAACCATCAAGAGTCTAAAGAGAAAGCCTATGAAATGGGAAAAGATCTTTGCTAGTTATTCCTCTGATAGAGGACTAATATCTATAATATACAAAGAATTTAAAAAAATCAATAAATGGGCAATAAATCTACACTAAAAAAATCAATAAATGGGCAACTGAACTGAATAAGCACTTCACAAAAGAAGAGATAAAAATGACCAATAGATACACAGAAAAATGTTCAACATCATTTGCAATCAGGAAGATGCAAATCAAAACTATTCTGAGATTCCATCTAACCCCAATCAGAATTACAATAATCAAAAAGTCAAACAACAATAAATGATGGTGAGGATGTAGAGAAATAGGAACTCTTCTTCATTGTTGATGGGATTGCAAACTAGTTCAACCACTATGAAGATCAGTGTGGAGATTCCTCAGAAAGCTGGAAATTAATCCACCATATATCCAGCTATACCACTCCTGGGTATCTTTCCAAAGGGGCTGAAATTAGAGAAGTATAGTAGTATAAGCATACCCATGTTCATAGAAGCACAATTCATCATAGCCATTTTATGGAACCAACTTGAGTGTCCATCAACAGATGAATGGGTTACAAAATTATGGGAAATACACACAATGGAATTCTATTCAGCAATAATGAAGAACAAAATTATGTCATTTTCAAGAAAATGGAAGGACCTGGAGAACATTATGTTAAGTGAAATTAGCCAGTCACAAAAGTGAAAGGCCATATGTTTTCTCTAATATGCATAAGCTAGGGAGTAATTGGGACACCAGAGGGACTCCAAACAATGGAGGAGAAACCTAGTGGAACCAGAGAGGTGGTATAAGGAAAGGGATAGGGGGGAGACAGGTTCGTTAATGGAAATACTACCAACAACTATATGTACATAAGTGAATGTACCAACATCAGTCTCAGTACTCTGTATTGGGATGGGTGTAAATGGGGAGGGCCCAAGTGCTGTGTGCATGCATGTATTTCATTGTCAACGGGATTTTAATTATGATGTGAAACTGTAATATACCAACAAAAGCATATTATTTAAAAAAAGTCCCTTTGCCTCTTCATTTTGTTGCTCCTCCATTCCTCTCCATTTCTCTTTCCTAAAAGCTTTTAAAAATCTTTAAAATTTAAAAGTATGTTGGAGAGTTTTCCATCTTATTGTGGAGAACAATTGAGCTGTCTGTACTCTTTATCCTGAAACTCAGCTGTAAACTGCATTGCTTATTCAAGACAGAGGAGACTCTGGTGTCCCGGTAGGGATCTGACCCACGTTGGCTGGCTGTCTAGGAATTAGAACCTTCACCTGGTAAGATTGTAGCTGATTGCTATCTTCCTTTTTGTGCTTTTTCACATTCTTCAAATTGTTGACTATATTTTTTTCATGCAAGCGAAAGTAAACCATCAAACATTTTCAAAGTATTTCAGAAAAAGTGAACCAAGATCTTGTCAAAAATATTTTCTTGGAAGACATATGAAAAGGGAATTTGAAGCAAGATGAAGTTGATGCCAAGAGCAGAGATCAGCACACATTTCTAGGGGCCAGAGAGTAAATATTTCAGGCTTTGTGGATTGGTATCAACCCCACTATTGTCAGAAAGCAGCTATAAATGATACACAAACAAATGAGCATGGCTGTGTTCTAATAAAACTTTATTTGAAAACTAGGATGAAAGTCTAATTTAGCCTGAGATCTATACTTTGCCAACCCCTGCTGAGAGGATGTGTGGAATGTCATTAAGCTGTACTTGTGCTTGATGAGACTGAGTGACACAGAGGGGAAGGGCAGGATGATGTGGTGAAACCTTTGTGTAGCTCTCCTCTTTTGAATATCTTTTGGAACGTTTAGAAAGAAAAATAATTTGACTTCCTCAACAACTTAATTAACCATAAAAGGAGTTGGTAAATTAAAGTTCAAAGAAAAAGTAAACTTTATTTAGAGAAAAATATATCTATCTGGTGAAGAAAAACTTCCTGGCTGGGGGAGAGGCAGCGCTGGCCACTGGTTCAGGAACCCCAGGCAAAAGTGAGCCTCTGGCAGGAATTTCTTGATGCTCAAACCAGTGAACCTTTCAGGAACTCAATATTCTTTCCTGAAAATGATAATGTTACACTAGTGAGAACAATATTCTTTCCTGCTCTAGGGTTTCATGAAAGATTATCTCAGAGTCTCCTGGAGAACTAGAAAAGGACATTAGGAAATAATTTGTCCACCTTTTCCTACTGAAGATTTAATAAATGTTACTGTACACTTCCCAAGGGTCAGCTTGCCTCTACATTATCTCACTCCACATCCCTGATGACCATCACAGCTCTCTTCCCTGGTCAGCTGAGCCTGGAGGCTGAATATCACTACTGTCATCTTCTAATAAAGAACCAAGGCTTCTCAGCTCTCCAAGGACTTACTCATGGCTAGGCAAATCATATCAGTTAGAACTGAGAGGTAAGGCTCCAGGCCCGCTTTTTTGGGAAATAACATTGATTCTATTTAACTGTAGTTGTTTATGCCCCCTTTCTTTCTTCCTTTCTTTCTTTCTTTGTCAGGTAAGGAAAATTTTGACATTAAAAGACAAATGACATTTTCTACTGAGAGTTAATACAAATGGGAGAGGACAGCAGAAAATTCTCAAAGTGCATATTGGAAGTACACATCATTGAAGGAGAACTTTATTATTTATTTATTTATCTATATGTATTTATTTATTTTGGGTACAAGCAATTGAACTCAGCGGCATTCTACTTCCAAGCTACACACCCAGCAACACTATTTTATTTCTTATTTTGAAATAGTGACTTATTAAGTTGCTGAGGGTCTTGCTGCATTGCCAAGACTAGCCTCAAACCTACAATCCTCCTATCTCATTCTCCCAAGTACTGAGATTACAAGTGTGTACCACCAGGCCTGGCTTGAAGGAAACCTTTGAAAGCAAGAATAGGTCTCACACTAGTGAAAGGCAATTTTCTATGGAGGTTAAAAAAAATTCAAATAAAGGTTGCTAAAGGACTAGTGGTTGAAAGAATGTGAAGGAGAATCCAGGAGTCAATTCCACTCTGCACCTACTTAGGAAGCCCTAAATGGGACAAAGTTCCCCAAAGGAGAGAGTCCTGCATCCTTCAAGAAATTTACTTCCCAAACCTGGTGCAGCTTTGCTGCATCTGGGTGGTGCTTTACAAGGTAAAGGATGGCCCACGTGGGTAGAAACTGGCTTTCTGAAAAAGGAACAAATTCTGCATCCTTGTCCCACTGCTTTCTGACCTCTTGTTGAGGAGGTAGAAATAAATAGGCAGATAGGGACAAGGCAGGAGGGCCATAATGGAAAGATTTAATTTCCTGAGAAGCAACAGATGCTAACTGAATTCTAAAACTCCTGAAAGGACCGGACCTCCTGAATGTCAAGTGCTAACAAAATAAAAGCATCCTCAGAATGACCAGATGTTTCTAAAACTCCAGTTGTTCCTGCCAATAAGCATCCCAGGAGATCCCAGGAAATAGTGTGTCTGGGACCCAACCTAGAAAAGCAGACACAAAGAAGGACACTATCTAAGTCCCAGGAAACTGCCTCTGGGACCCAACTAGGAAAGGAAACTCAAAGAAGCATATAAACCCCTTGACAAGCCATTCTAAAGTTACCCACTCAGTAACCCCTCTCTCTGGGAGCTTCTTTTCTATCTCTCCTTTGAGAGAAAATGGTGTGTAATCAATGACAGTCAGCCTGGGCAATTCCCAGGTAGTGACCAGAAGACACCCACTGGACATCTAGGCCGGCTGAGGCCCCTACTGGTGGCCTGCACCTCTCTTTAGTAGATCGTGTGGGATTTGGGATAAAGCAGTTTGCAATTGACGGCTTGTGGCTTGGGTAACTCCCAAGTATTGTCCAGAAGGCAGCTGCCGGACACAAGGGTCCCCATTGCCCAAAAGGTCATCTGCTCCTTTTCCCCTTCCATTCTTTTTACAAGAAACCACCCTGCACACCTTCCTTTTGTCTGCAAGTGTCATTCTTCACACTTCGTAGACAAGAACTTCGGTAAGGAAAATGTCTGTTTTATTGTCAGCACCCTAATGAAGACAGTCGTTATTGTAGATCTCACAGAAGCAGGGGAGAGGAAGGAGGGGGCTGTGCTCTACTCACAGAAGGAAGTAGATATATTGTTTGAAGATGGCTTCAGACACAGCAATGACAAGTGACATCCCTTGCTTTCAATTACTGACCTTTTGAGTAAAAGAATTGGATACGCTTCAGCCCCAGGTTTTTGTTAGGAAATACACTCTGGCTTTTCATATACTTTTCTACTGTATGTATGAGTGCACGTGCATGTGGGTGACAGTTTTCCAGCCACAGAAGCCCTTTTTGCCGTCACTAATGGAAGCAAGAGAGAACATTACAGTACGTGGATGGCAACGTGCCAGGAATCCATGTTCTTGTTTGGAGCCAAACAATTATGGTGACAGAATGGCCTTAGCTGCTATCAACTGCTGATGTGCCTTTGGGGGCATCCTGATAAGGAGGTAACTAGTGAGTGGGAAGGAAAACATGTCAAACAGGATGAACAAAGTGAACGCACAGGGAAGGAAGATGGATGAAAGAAGCAGAAGACCATTATCTTTCTTAGCCAATAGAGTCGCAAGCCCTGTTCAACATTCCCAACTTAATATATTTGATTCATGATTCCCAGGCAAGTTTCATGGGTCAGCCTAGAAATGAATCTATCTCACTGACTTTGCTCTCTCAGCTCTCCCCCACCCTCAGCTTTCCCCATGAGGCGGAGTCATACAAAGGTGTTTTGCATTGACAGTCCAATCTACTTGACTGGCTGAAATCCCCATTGTGTCAGAGCACACACACACACACACACACACACACACACACACACACACACACAGAGTCTACTTTTAGGAACCAAGGCAGTTTAGTGAACTTGTCTGCCTCTCAAGTTAGGATGAACTTTTCAGACAAAAGACTAATGTATATTTTAATATCTCAAGAACCTCAAATCATCAACATACATTAGTGATAGTTTTAGGATATGAATCAAACAGATAAGAACATCCCTATGCTGACTATACCACTCAGGGAGCCCATTTGAATCAAATTATATCAAAAGATATTTAACTGAAGTGTTTAAATTTGGGAGAGCATTAGCGGGGAGCGCACTTGTAATCCCAGTACTTGGGAGGCTGAGACAGGAGGATCGCAAATTCAAGGCCAACCTAGGCAACTTGGCAAGACCCTTAGCAACTTAGTGAGATGTACTTTTAAAATAAAAAATTAAAAAGGGATGGGGTATAGCTCAGAGATAGAATACCCCTGAGTTCAAACCCTAGTACCCCCAGGATGAGGGGGAGAGAGAGAGAGAGAACAAATGCAAACCAGCCATATTTAGATGAGTATATCACAACTGTGTAGACCTAGGAACATCCTAGTTAGAAGTTCTGTTTAGCAAATTGAAAGAGAGAAAGTGATCCCACCAAGTAAAACAGGTCTTGCTGAGCAGCATGGACTCCCATGGAGGCATTGGGAAGAGGCAGAATGAGGAACTCACTAATTGCCTTCATGGAAAGAGATGCTTTCTAGAGCTTTCCCAACCATTTGCAGCACTTTCAACACACATTACCTTCTATTCTCACAGATCTTCATAAAGCTCTGTTTTCCACTACACACCCAGGATCATGTACTAGCCCTTTCCTGCCCTCTTTCTCTTTTCTCTTCAATAGTCCAACAGTAATATTAAGACAGCTCAGATGCTGTGACCCCCCAAATAACTCCATGTTATTGGGTTTTTCTGAGTCAGTTTGGTCAGCAAAGTTAACTAGAGAGATGACAGAATCAAAATTTCTCTCAGGAAAATTTCTTCCATGGATCTGCTCTCCTTGGTCTTAAAAGCATCAGC
This sequence comes from Graphiurus murinus, assembly GCA_004027655.1. Lineage (NCBI taxonomy): Eukaryota > Metazoa > Chordata > Mammalia > Rodentia > Gliridae > Graphiurus > Graphiurus murinus. The sequence goes on along the minus strand of PVLC010018380.1, from coordinate 3,137 downwards.
AAAAGAAAAACAGTGATGACAACCACAATGTAGCCCTTGTAGGAGGGAGGTAGCAGCCAGGTGTGGTGGCACACACCTGTAATTCCAATATTTAAGAGGCTAAGACAGGAGAATAGAAGACTCTAGGCCAGTCTAGGCAACTTAGCAAAGTCCTCAGCGACTCTGGGATACCCTGTTTCAAAATAAAAACTGGGGCTGGGTGTAGCTCAGAGGCTGGGTGAACCCCAGGGGTTCAATCCCCAATATCACAAAACAAAAAACAAAAAACAAAAAAAAAGAGTGTTTTTGTTCTAGTAATTATTTTGTGTTTACAAAATAAAACCACTTATATGTAAACTATCTAGCTGTATTAAGCTGTATGTAAATCTTTGAAGGGCATTCTAAGGAAGAGTACTGAATTTATTCTGGTTACTACAAAGAGAAGAATTAGAACTTGTACTTGGAATTTATAGGAAAAAAAATGAGCAACCTAAAAAAAAAAAAAGAGCTACCTTTACAGCCTTGAAATTTAGCATACCTCTTAGCACTGAAAATGTATAAGCAAGATGGCAGCTTGGGTTGTATTAGTCAGGAAAGGAGAAGCTGAAGTAACAAGCATGCTCAAAAGACTCATTAACACAATGAACAAGAAGTCTGTTTTTCTGTTTTCTCTCTTACTGCCCAGGGCAGGCATTCAGGCCAGTGGGATAGCCCTCTCTCCATACTCCCACAACCCTATAGTCTTTGTCCTGGACATTACCATCTCAGTGCCCTGGGATGAGGAAAGAGCAGGAAAACCCCACAGGGAAGGTTGTTACAGGCTGGGCTGGGACATGGCACAGCCCTCCCCAATTCACTCATTGCAGTGGCTCAAAATCAGTCCCAAGGCATGTAACCAACTTACAGAGGAGAATGAGAAGCATGATCATTGGACAAGCTATTTGATGTCTCACTCATACTTCCTTCTACCATAAAAATGAGACTATCTCAAAGGACACTATGAAGAAAATGAAAAGTGTAGGGATCGCTCATGTCATGTGGCAATCGGACCTTTCTTGGTCAAATATGACCCCTCTGACCTAGGGAAGCCGGTGGGTGGGTCAAGGAAAGGCCTACCTCCCTCCCCCGCAGCTACTGGTGACGAGATCTGCTCCCATTGGCTCCCTCTCCCCAGCTTCACCTCCCTACCTGACCTTCCCATATATTCTGTTGTGTGTTCCAATAAAGCTGAGTTCCTGCTGCGCTGCCTGACCTGCTGAGTAGACTCCCGGCTCGTGCTGTTTTGGGGGGCTTTCCCGACTCCCCAGGGTGGTGGGCCTGGCCGGGACACTCTCCCTCTGGCTTGGTCCTGGTAACCAAGCGGCTGGCCCGGTTTGCTTTACCCCGTGTGGTGTGGGACGCAACATCAGTTGCGTGGAACGCTACAAAAAGAACCCACAGAATGGGAGAAAATGTGAGTCATCTATCTGATCTATCTGTTCTATATCTAGAGCAAATTAAGAACTATTATAATTCAACAATACAAAATACAACCCAGTTAAAAATGGCAAAGCATTTGAAAATAAATTTGTCTAAAATATATACAAATGGCCAGTTAAGCACAAGGAAAAAAGCGTAATATCATTAGTCATTAGGGATATGCAAATCAAAACCACAGTGAAGTACTAATTCATGCCTACTAAGGTAACTAAAACAAAACAGACAATAACAAATGTTGACAAGGATGTGAAGAAATAGGAACTCTCATACATCACTGGTAGGAATGTAAACTAGTATAGCTGCTTTGTAAAAAAGTTTAAGCAGTGCTCAAAAAAATTAAACATAGAGTTACTATATGCTCTGGTAATTCTACTTCTGGGTATATACCCAAGTGGAATAAAAACATTGTACATGAAGGAAAAACTTGTACACGAAGTTTTGCACAATGGAATTATTCATAATAGCCAAAATGTGGAAATAACCCCAAACCCAAATGACAATTAACTGATGAATAGATAAACAAATGTGGTATATCCCTATAGAGAGACATTATTTCACCATTAGAAGAAATGAGATACTGATACACACTATGGCATGGATGAACCTTGAAAATATTATGCTAAGTAAAAGAAGCCAGACACAAAGAACTGCATATTATGATTGATTCGCTTTATATAAAATGTCCAGAACAGGCAAATCCATAGAGAAATAAAAAGTAGATTACTGGTTTCCAAAGTGTGAGGAGACAGTGAAATGGAGGTGACTGGTAATAGGCACAGGTTTTCTTTTTATGGTGGTGACAAATTTCTGCAATTATTGATGATGGTTGTAGAACTTTGAGAATATACTAAAAAATAAACAATTTAAAATTGTGAATTTTATGTATGTGAATTTAAATAATTGAGTGCATCAAAAATAACACCTACTTGTGCAAAAACTAAAAGTTAGTAAAGGGGTAATAGCTAGGTGTGGTGGCAGACACTTGTAATCCCAGTATTTGGGAAGCTGGGACTGGAGGATTCGGGTTCGAAGCCAACCTCAGCTACTTAGTGAGGCCCTCCGCAATGTAGTGACACCCTGTTACAAAATAAAGAATAAAAAGTAGGGCTGGGGGTGTAGCTCAGAGTCAATCCTCAGTACCGCAGGAGAAAAAAAAAAAGGTGATAGTTGAGACATGGCTTCCCAGACAGGGACTACACTTCCCAGGTTTCATTGCATGAAATAGGTTAACTATGAGATAAGGTCTCACCAGTGAAATATGCTGATGACAATGACTAGAGCAAGCTGGGCAGCCAGATCTTGCAGAAAATGGAACCACTGTAATTCAAGGGCATGGGTGACATAGAGATGAGTGTCAGTCACCCTAAGACACATACGGTACCTCGAAACTGTCACAGGAGAAATGCACTTCTGGATTCCTAAACCACTCTATTTTGGAATCTCTTTGTTATAGGAGCTAGTGTTGGTCTATCTAATATAGAAGTAGGTAAATGAAGTGGGATGCTGTCATAACAAAAAACCTAATATGCATAGCATTTGTTTAGCAGCCAGGAGGTGAGTTGTAAAGACATAGATTTAAGGCTGAAAAGTTGAGAGCATCTGTATGCTATGCAAAACATTTTCCTGAATAACACACCTACTCAGTCTGTGGCTCTAGGGAAAGTGCTTAAATAAAACTG
>PVLC010018379.1:0-32133 GCA_004027655.1 Graphiurus murinus | reverse complement strand
CGACCTGTTTACACAGCTCACATTTCCATGTCCTAAGAAAAACAGAGGAAAGCTGGGCACCGAGCTCGAACTGAGCTCCCTTCTTCTCCGCTCCAAACCACTTCTTTAAAACGGACCGTTAGATCTTGGAGGAAGCTGTTTTCCACCAGCCCTAGTGGTCCTGAAGCAGAGCATGTGCCACCAGCTGAGAAAACAAACCCGAGAAAGAGAAAGTATACTCAGGTTAACAGGCCCTAGGCAAGAAAGCCTCCTTCTCTCCCACCCGGCCAGCCTCTCTCCCCCGGGGCTCCAAGGGTGGCTTTGGCCCTGGGCCTTACGCAGGCATGAGGAGCCCATAGAACAGGGAGAGATTTACAGCCTTCTACTCCTACTTTTATTTAATGAAAACCAGAGGTATAAAAACGGGGCAGCAAATAATAGCACCATAATCAGAAAGAAAAGGGGAGAAGAAGGGGGGAAACGACCACTTTGAATATGGATTGTGCATTTGCCGGACAGGCATTCTCAAATACAACGCCTCCATTGCCTATGCTTCTGAAGGTGACATGGCAGCGGCTGGGTGACCGAGGGTGCAGGACCGATCTGAGGCCGTTGGACCTAGAACTCATGGAGCAAGGATTGAGCTTTGGTGAAATCCTGTCTGGGCCTTGTCAGGATTTCTCCTCTTTTGCTTGGAGATCTTTGGGTATTCCAACTAACTTTCCCTGTATTTGTTTCTGGTGTGTTGAATTGAGTCTAAAACTACCTGATGCTGAGAAGTGTCAGGTGTGTATGTGTGCAGGCGAAAGAGAAAATACGCACACCTTTTCTTTCAGGTAGCTAGCAATTTGAGCTAAATCTGGCATTCCAAGCCCTTTTGCATAGTTTCCGAGTGGATGTTTGTCGGGCCATCCACGAACCTTCCAAACGATAGGACGTACACTTGACAGGCAATTCCTTCTTCTGAGGAGTAAATCCTACCATGGAAGCCACAGGCATTTCTTTCTTTTTCAATATTCATAACTGGACCCTGATTCATCAGCTAAATTCAGGTGGAAGATATCAGATGCTTATAAAAATATTCTCCAGTCATGCCTAAGCTTTAAGGGGGAAAGTTCTAGGGGATGTTTCATTAAACACTTATCACTTTTTTGAAGGGAGAGAAATTTTATTTTCCTCTCTTGGGGAGTTCCCCAGAGGCAATAAAATGCTGTTTTATAACTGAGTATCCCAGTTTACATATCATGGAATGAAGCAAAATAAATACAAACTCTAAAAATATGGTCACAGCCCATATATTTTAAAAAGGGTTGTCAGCATGGACCAACACAGTTCAAATCTGTCTTTCTCGTGTATGGGGTGGGTAGATTTCCTCTAATACCAGTCTTGTTTCCCTGTGAATAGTCTGATTCCTGCAAAAGTGCTCTTTGAGTAAAAAGGAATGGTAATGGAATATGTCTTTATTTAAAAAGTAAAATGCATCTGGTCCAATGGCACTGTAATCCTAGTACTTGGGAGGCTGAGACAGGAGGATCTCAGGTTTGAGGCCAGCATGCGATAACTTAGTGAGACCTCCATTTCAAAATAAAACATAAAATAGGGCTGGGGGTATAGCACAGAGATAGAACACCTCTGGATTCATTATTGCTCACCCCTAAAAGTAAAATGTTACCAAAACCTGAGAATAATTCCTAGGAATTAATTTCTTTTCTTCCTCTTCATCAGATTTTTTCAAAATTTTTTTTCAGTGGCTTTATTTTTGCCTCCCCCTCTTCCCCCCAGGTTTTACTTTTCCTTGGAGTTGATATGCAGCTATACCGAGCAGAATTATCTCCTGACTTATTGAAATGTTATGAAGGAAATATATGGGTCTGAGATCTGCTTCAAAACAATCTGGTGGAGTAGGGTGGTGGAGGAATGCCAGGGAGAGTCTAGACAAAATTGATTTGATCACAAATTCATTATTATTAAAGCTGTCTGTTAGACACAGGGAGGTTTTTATATTATTATGTCTTAGTATATGTTTGAAGTTTTTAATAAAAAAAATGTTTCCCTTACTCCTCTCTAGGATTCACTTTTGTCTTTTATAGGACCCTGGTTTGGTGATCAAGAATTCCTCTAGATATCTAGTATTTGTTTTTTTTTCTAGAAAGGGCACTGCTATGATTAGATATAGAATGCCCCCTGTAGAGCTTATGTATTAATGTTCAGAGTTGATACAATTAAGCCGTGAGTATTGTAATTTCATCAATGAATAAACCCATTGTAGTGGATTTACTGGGTGGTAACCTAGGTAGGTGGTGTGTGGCTGGAGGAGGTGGGTCCCTGGAGGTGTGGCCTTGGGGATTATATATGTTCCCTCCTCCCCTTGCTTGCATTCTTTAGCTTCCAACCTCCATGATGTGAGAGCAAAGCTTTGTTCTCTTCCTCCTTCTGCTTCCCACCACCATATCCCGAGCTCTGCAGACCTGGCCTGACATGGACTGAACCGCTGAAATCTCCAGAACTGTGAGCAAATAAGTCTTCCTTCCTCTAAGCTGTGTGGTCGGTTGTTTGGGATTAAGGCAGAGAGAATGCTGTCAGAATCAGGCACCATCCTGCCACATTCGTTCACTATCTCTGACAATGGGATTTCTGGACCTCTTTCCAAAGAAATCTCAACGCAATAAGACAGTGTTGATCATGCTGTGTGTGGGTGCTGTTGTCCCAGCTTCTGTCAATGGTGGTAGCAGATGTGGATCCCACTAAGAACCCATACTAATGGGGGAAAAGACTGCACTCTGTTAAATTATAACCTGCTTCCCTTCTGGCATGCATATGTATATATGTGTGTGTGTGTGTGTGTGTGTGTGTGTGTGTGTGTGTGTGTATTTTTTAACCTCTCTCTCTTCCTTTGTCTCTCCTTTTCAGTTTCTTCTCCTAATCCCTTATCTTTTCTTCTCATCACTCAGTACCAGTTTAATTTTGCTTCCCATGTTTAGTAGGGTCAAGTGGTTTCATGACTATTTCCTCAAACTTGAGCTTCTCCAGAACATGTGGGCCAGAGCTCTCAGATGCTGTCAGGTATCCACCTGCTGTGGTCTAAAAAAAATCTACTTAATACATCAAAACAGGTGTCTACATGTAGCCCTTATTTTAACATGAGGCAGAAGAAATCCGGGGGAAAGATTTTGAACTCTGTCTACAAGCACAGCTAATGGGATGTCTCACAAGGAGGGTATTACTAACTGAAGTCAGAAGGCAGAGAGGGGCATTAGCTCCTGAATGTCTTTCCACTCTATCAGATGCCTCAGAATATAACAAAACTTGCTTCTGTTCTATACTTAAGGCTAATGTGGATAATCAATAAAACAGATGCTACCATCAGAGTTCTGAATTACTTCAATAGGTAAGAATGACAGCCGGGCATGGTGGCGCACGCTTGTAATCCCAGCATTTGGGAGGCTGAAACTGGAGGATCCAGGTTCATGGCCAGCCTCAGCTACCTAGTGAGGCACTCCGCAACTTAGTGAGACCTTGTTTCAAAATAAAGAATAAAAAATAGGGCTGGGGGTATAGCTTGGAGGTAGAATGCCCCGGAGTTCAATCCCCAGCACCGCAATTAACTGTTCCAAATTCTTGCCATTTGAGTAAAAATGACTAGCAACAGTAGCATAACAAAGACTTTGCATTTTTCATATGCAAAAGACCTGGGATTTCCCCAAATTTAGTTTGAGCCAATGATGAAATGCAGTTACTGACAGAGCGAACATTATCTTCAACTGCACTTGTAGATTTACTGCATGCAGAGTAAGGGAAGTCGTAGCCCCATATTATGGGTACCACACTTCAAGAAAAATGTTAACAAATTTGGGAAAATCCAGAGGGAAGTAAATGAGATGTAGAGTCTAGAAATTATAAATGATAAGGAATCCTGAAAGTGAACAGGGTATTTCTCCTGAAGAGAAATAGGGAGCAGCTACAGATTTCTCTCAGAGGGCAGTGGTGTATGGAGATCTTGGTAAAAAGGAATAAGCTAATTCCTCCCCATCTCTCCCACTGAAATGCAGCTACAGAGCAAAGAAAGAAGGCACAGGACAGTATTCAAAGAATCTGAAGACTAAGTAGCAGCAGGTGGATGGGAGAAGACCAGAATCCAAAGTAGTACTACTGAGCTGGCAATAGGTTTCCGGTGTTTTCCTTCTGGTTTGCTCACTGCGTGGCCCAACGTGTGGGTGAAGCTGCAGAAGGGCTCAGCAGAGTGAGGTAACTAAAATTCAGCTTTCCAGATGCAGGATCAAAGAGCAAAGCCCCAGGAAACTGGAACATACTCAGGAGAGCTCAAAGGCAGAGGAGTTTGGGAAAGCAACCCTAATCAGCACATGCATGACTTAGAGAACTGAAACGACAGACCATTGTGGAGGTCACAGACTAGCATCTGCATGGCATAGATGCAGGGCATGTCCTAACACTGCAAAGGCTTTGGAGACTGAACCTCAAAACCACAGACCAAGCTGGGCAGTGGTGGTGCAGGCCTGTAATTCCACTACTTGGAAGGCTGAGACAGGAGGATCTCAGGTTCTAGGCCAGGCTCAGCAACTTAGTGAGACCCTGTTTCAAAATTTAAAAAAATAAAATAAAATAGGGATGGCATGTAGTTGGGAGGTAGAATGTCTGTAGGTTCAATCTTCAGTACCACAAAAACAAAATAAAACTAAATAAAACACCCCACAGACCAAAAATGGTGGACTGGAACTTAAGCCAGACCTACCTAGGTTTTTAACTGTCTCCTTAAACAAAAACCTCAACATTTTCCATTGGATTGAAATAAAATCTAGTCTCATAACATAATAGTCAAAATGTCTAGGATACAACCCCGAATTACCTGGCAGGAGAAGAGTGAGGCAAAATCTCAACTCATATGACAAAAGGCAACCAACAGATGCTAATGAGATGACACAGAGTTTGGAATTATGTCACAAAGACATTAGAGAAACTATTGGTAAAATGTTCCTGAAGGCAATTGTGGATACACTTGAAAAAATAAAGATGAAAAGATAGAAGTGAGAAATACAATAACTGAAAAAGAATTCACTGGATGGGCTTATTACCTTTGTTTTAATGTAACTTATTTTGTAAACTTACGTAATTTATTTTTAACAATGGCTACTTTTAGAAAAGGGTCTGCAAATTCCTAAAAATTAACAATCAGCTGTCATAAATTGATACAAGCTAGTTCTACAACACAACTGACATCTACAATAACCAGTCTAATGTAATGAAGAGTAAAATATTCCATGCTGTAGGAATTAAAGAATTTAGGATAGAAAGGGGCACTATAATAGAGAGAGAGAGAGAGAGAGAGAGAGAGAGAGAGAGAGGAACATGCATTTCTAGACATAGGTAACTTATATCCAGGGAATATACTTTGGGAAATGTTTGTTGTAAACAACTGATTTAACTCCAAGATGCTCTAATTCTTTTGACTGTACTTTTCTTTCTTTTTTGTTCTGGGGATTGAACTCAGGGGCATTGAACTCAGCTACACTCTCAGCTCTTTTTATTTTGACACAGTCTTCCTAAGTTGCTGAGGCTGGCCTTGAACTTGTGATTCTCCTGTCTCAGCCTCCCAAGTACTGCCATTGCACTCATCTTTGACTGCATTTTTAATCTCTCTCCTGCTACCTAGCCATCTATAATTTTACATTCATTGTAACTCTAGCCTTTTAATCTTTTCTGAGGTCTTTGTCGTCTTCCTACACCCCTTTCCTATAACTTATATTTTGGCTCAAAGCAAGTTCTTCTTATTTTTTTTATAGACAGTAGCCAAGTTTAAAATTGAATTTACTAGTAAAGACTTTGGAAAGGCTGTATTTTCTTTGTTGGCTAAAGGGGGCTTCTGACATTGCTTCCCCCCCCTCCACCTAGACTTTTTACAGTACATGCACTTACACCCTCAAAACTCTCACACAATATCCATACTCTTTGCAGCTCTTAAATCACAGAGAAGATGAAGAGGGTCTTGTAGGTTTGGCAGGGCCAACATCTGGGATAATGTGAGATGTCAGCTCCCTTTTGGTGGTCATATGCATACAATTTGTCCTCATCTATCCATCTGTGTTGACCTTCCCCCACCACTTAATTGCTTGGGCCCCATACCTTCGTTAACAAGAACACGAACAGCCAAATAGAGATGATGTGATTTCCCCTCCTTCGTTCTCAGATGGACAATAGATCACACATACGCTATCATCGGGACCCCTGGATCTCATTTGGGAAACACTACTTTTTATTACTTTAGAATACAGTACATTTATGTCCGTGGAAATCATCCCTGAACTACGGGAATTTGACTCAATAGCTAATTTCTCTTAATTTGTGCACAGCTGCTTTTTACCCGTGTTGACAATTTTCCTGAAGAAAAATGTTGCCCCTGGTGGACTTGAAGCCTCTCTCAACTTTGCCAGCATTTCAGAAATAAATGGCGTGCTAGTGCGAAGCTGCTTCTCAGTGAACCGTGGGGCTTGCCAAAGTATGGAGTCCTCCCAGGACATGGCCGATGCTAAAGTGAACCTTTGCAAGGGAGGCCTGAGGTTTAAGGCTGGCTGGAGAGGAAAACAAACAGAGAACGCAACTAGCTTGAAAAGCTTACAACCATGCCTATCCCCTTTGGGGAAAGCCACATCTGACCACTTAAAACTGTCGAAATCCTTAATTAAGTTTGGAGTAGAAGCTGACCGCCATAAGAAGCCACCTCACGGTTCCTTTAAGGGCATGTTCAACTGTAATTAGAATGCTGGCAAATTGGCCAGAAGGCCCATTTGTTAACCCTGGGTTGTGGATGACCAAAGTTAGCCTGTTGGTTTGCTTTTTTTTTTTTTTTTCAAAAGAATAGAAATCGTCCACATAAGCAGCGTAATCGGGCTGTGGTTCATCATCGTTGTCACTTAATATTATGCCTGTCTGTTCTATAAACAGAAATGCAGATGTTCCCCCAACATATGATGGTCCAACTTGGTTTTTTTTTTTACTTCACAGTTGTGCGATGGTACCAATAGCATTCAGCAGAAACCAGACTTGGGATTTGGATCACGTTCTGTAATGGCAATATGCCGTGTGATGCTCTAGTGGCAGCTCCAGATCAGCCACACAATCGCCAGGGAGGAGACTGATGCCCTCCAGCCTGCTGTGTTGCTGAGCTGGGGTGTTCGGTGGATTCAGGGTATCAAATGCATTTCTGATCTCCGATATTTTCACCCTACGATGGTTTGCATGAGGATGTAACTCCTTGTAAGTCAAGAGGCATCTGTGCATATTCTTTCTTTAGATTCTAATGCTTTGAAATACAGTTATGAACAGAATAATTACTAGAATTATTGACCTTTTTACTACTTCTAAAATTCGTGGTCTCCGTGGGATGAATAAATTCAAAGGGAGTGCTATTTGGCTTCCCGTCTTTAACTCCTGAGAGCTTGGGAGTTAAACAGATCAGCCAGTGACCCGGTGAGTGATAATGAGCAGGTGGGTGGGGGCGGTCTGCAGGGCTGTGTGCCCAAGGCCAACATCTCAGTCAGTCATGAACTCACTGCTGTGAGATTACAATTCACATGTTCACAGGAAGAATAATCAGCTCACACTCAAAATTTGTCTTTCCTACCCAAGCCCAGAAAAAATGATTCTGGATGTATTCTAATTTAGAACCATTCATTTGGCTCTGATTCAAGAAAAGTAGAATAAACTTTCCAAGTGGATGTCAGGGGACTGCTATCTTCTCTACGTTTTAAAATCCTCAAAATGTACCCGGGTAATATTGTATCTAAAAGGAGTAAAAACTGGTTTTGGATGGTGGTGAAAAAAAAGAAATCTTCCTCTTGCCAGGTATGATGGTGCATGTCTGTAATCTCAGTACTTGGGAGGCTGAGACAGGAGGATTGCAAGTTCAAGGTCAGCCTCAGCAACTTCGCAAGACCCTGTTTCAAAAGAAATGAAAAAAATAAAAAGGGCAGGGATATAGCTCAGAGGTAGAACTCCCATGGGTTCGATCCCTAGTACCAAAACAAAACAAAACACCAAAAAAAAAAAAATGCAATGGGAAATTTTAAAAGTTACGACTCACTTTATTATGATATTCACCTTATTTGAAGTCATCTGGAACTGAATGCACAATTATCTCCAAGGTATGACTGTAGGTTTTTTTGTGTGTGCATACACGCATTTGCATGGGACTAGGGATTGAACCCAAAACAAGAAACTAAAAACAACTTCCTTTTTTATGCATGTCATGGATAGACATATAGTAAGTACATAAACACTTTATGTGTGGCAACAGAGATTCATGGGGAAAAATTGTTTAAAACCAGAGATTTACTAGGGAAAAATATGTCTAAAAGGAGCTTCTGAGGGTGATAATGAATAATGATAGTGAAGCGTAGTTTTAAGCACATATATTTTTGATAACTTACTATTTGTAACATAACACTGGTCACAGTTTCAAAAGCTATGACTCCATTTGGTTTTGAAGAAATGCTTTAGGAGCCAGGTGTGGTGGCGCACGCTTGTAATCCCAGCATTTGGGAAGCTGAGACCGGAGGATCCGGGTTCGCAGCCAGCCTCAGCTACCTACTGAGGCCCTCTGAAACTTAGTGAGACCCTGTTTCAAAATAAAGAATAAAAAATAGGGCTGAGGGTATAGCTCGGAGGTAGAATGCCCCTGAGTTCAATCCCCAGTACCGAAAAAAAAAAAAAAAAAAAAGAAAGAAATGCTCTAGGTAGGACAGAGTAGAAATAAAAGATACATCAATTATGCCTATTATTTTCCAATCGAAATGGACCAAATGTAACTACTTTACTTTAACTAGTTTCAGTGTTGCTAATAATTTGTAAATTTATACCACACCTATGTTTATATTGTTATATTATCTATGTACATAAAGTATACTCTCACTATAATGACTAAAATCAATACAATCTTTTTTTTTTTTTAAGAAAGAATGGTAAATTCTAGGCCATTTTATCTTAGGCAATATTTGATATTTAGATAATTGATTTGTGATTGGCTGAAAATTAAGTTATCCTCAGTGTACAAATATCATGCTGAAATACACTATTTGAACTTATGGATACATCCTATTACTGTTGTTTTCACTGAGTGAAAAGCTAAGGAAAGTCTTCCCTTTCCTGCATAGAGAATTAAATCCTCTTTTAATCTGTAACACCAGCATTTATCAAAAACTGGTTCTGTTTTTCAAAGAGGATGGTCCAGGCTAGGCAAAAGAAAAACAGAAAATTCTATTAAAAAGAAAACATAAATGTGAGCTGTCTATTTAACACAAAAAAGACAACACATTCCAAAGTAAACAAAAAAGAGTTTTATCTTGTTTTTTTTTTTTTTTTTCCTCAGAAAGGGAAGGTTTGAAACTAGCCCATTTATAATTTCAAAGACATGAAATAGATTGCTGAAATAGCGATAGACTCAGTGTATATTTTATGGTAGCCTGGAATTTAAAAAACAAGAACACCTACAATATTATTTCACCCAAAGCATAATAAATATAGAGAATAAGGTCACCGGAGCTGATGATTTAAACAAATACTATAGTTCAAGAGGCACCTAACATCGCGGGGAAGGTGGCATGACTCTGCTTGGTGTTTTAAACACACTCTTCCTTCATGATTAACATGAGGATAAGCTAAGTAAGGCAGGCTTTGCATTTTTCTTCTGGGTCAAAGGAAGTCACCGAGATAAAATTTCATGTCCTACTTTGAAAATGGGGGACTTGGTGTTATCATGACTTTGGCCATGTTTTCCATGGATTATACTGGGAAAGAAAAGTTGCCGTGGTGTTCAGACCAATTAATGCCGTAGGAAAGTAATGCGATAGCTTCTCATGCCTCAGGTGAAGTCGCTACGGCAGCCCTCCGAGCTCGAGCTGGGGCCCAGGTGTGGGGTTTTAGGAGTCCTTAGCATCCAGGCAAGAGGACTGGATGAAGTGAAGAAACTGGATTGTGACTGTCTCTTGTTTGGGAACTGCTCATCAGCAAGGAACAATCAAAAGGAGAGAGTCTAGACATTCTTCAACATTACACTAGGATCATTCCGGGGGCTGCAGGCTTTGGCAAAAACCTTTATTTATTTATTTATTTATTTATTTGCGGTACTGGGGATTGAACTCAGGGGCATTCTACCTCCGAGCTATACCCCCAGCCCTATTTTTATTCTTTTATTTTTGAAACCGAGTCTCACTAAGTTGCGGAGGAGTACCTCATTAGGTAGGTGAGGTTGACTGCGAACCTGGATTCTCCAGTCTCAGCCTCCCAAATGCTGGGATTACAAGCATGCGCCACCACGCCCGGCTTTGCAAAAACCTTTAAACTCACCTTAATTTCTGTTGATGTCAGATAAGAAATGTTTCTGTGCCATCTTTCCCTTTCAGATAATGACTGATCCAAAAGGGTTTTGCAAACGACTTAGTATCTTTTGGACTTGTTTCCTTGTCAATCAATGGGGATAATGATTTCATATATTTTCATATATGAAAATGTAGAAGAGGCCAGGTACACAGTAGGTGCTCATTAAGGAGTAATTCTATATCCAGGCGCCACTGTAACCAAAGGTCGCCCTGTGAAGATAGATAAGTCCACCTACATCAATATGAGTTGGTTGTTTGTGGCGGGAAAACTGTCCAAGGAGAATAAGGCTGTAAATCAAAACTTCCACAATATGTTTCAGGAAATTCCTACACTAGATTAGAGAAAATCATCTGTTCACCTGGGTAAATGGCTTCCTTCTTAGAACAACAGTCTACTTACCAAGATTCACTTTCAGACAGTGACCAATTCTGTCTAGCTTCTTGCTTTAAAAAAACCTGCCTTTATCTGAGATGAAAGCCACATAAATGGTCCATCCTGTTCTGCCTTGCCTTCTGAGATTCTGCTGCAATTCTATCAGGGTGGTGTTCTTTTTTTACTGCAGTGAGCTCAAATATATTTAATTTTGCCTACTTAACAGTCCATTGATCTGGGATGTTTTGGGGGGCATCCTATAATCATCATTTGATTGTTTTTTTTTTTTTTCTTTTTGCTACTGGGGGTTGAAACCAGGGGCATTCTACCTCTGAGCTACATCCCCAGCCCTTTTTATTTTATTTTGAAACAGGGTCTTGGTAGGTTGTTGAGAGTCTTACCAAGATGCTGAGGTTGGTCTCGAACCTGCGATCCGATCCTCTTGTCTCAGCCTCCAAAGTACCGGGATTGCAGGCATGCACTACCACGCCCAGCTCTTTGATGTGTATTATTCCATTTGATTTATGCTTTATTTGTGTGGAGGCATAACAACAGTCTTTGCACTGCCCAGACCTTAGGCTACTCTGGTATCAAGTTGGGTTTCTTTCTTTTTTTTAAGGGAAGGGCTGGGGGTGTAGCTCAGTGGTAGAGTACTTTCCTAGTATGTGCAAGATTCTAGTTCAATAAAAATTATACTTTTATCTTTTTTATTAAAATGTTTACATCAAGAATAGAATTTCATTTTTTCTTTTAGTTTTAAGTGTCTTTTTTCCTCTCTCTCTCTCTCTCTGTCTCTCTCTCTCTCTCTCTCTCTTTTGTGGTACAGGAGATTGAACCCAGGGGCATTCTGTTACTGAGTTACACCCTCCAGTCCTATTTCATTTCATTTTATAAACAAGGTCTCACTAAGTTGCTGAGGCTGGCCTCGAACTTGCAATCTTCCTGTCCCAGCCTCTGATATACCGGAATTATAGAATGTGTCCATGCCCAGCTCACTTTTATCTATTTTTAAAACACAACTTTCTGGGCTGGAGATGTAGGCTCAGTGGTAGAGTGCTTGTCTAGCATGTGTAAGGCCTTGGGTTCAATCTCAGGGGGAAAAAGTGTATATATAACATTATTTTTTCCTTTCTTTTCTTTTTGATCAGTGCCAGGGATCAAACTCAGGACCTCATAGTAGGCAAATATACTACCATGAACCACATTCTAAGTCCTATTTTTTATATTACATAAAATGTATTTATGAGGTATAGCATGATGCTATATGCATGCAGTGCAAATGATCAAATCAAGCCAATTAACATATTCTTCACCCTTCATACTTATTTATTTTGGGGTGAGAACACTTGCTATTTATTCTAAGTAATTATGAAATATACAGTAAATTATTATTAACTATTGTTATCATGTTGTGTAGTAGATCTTAAAAACCTGTTCTTCCTGCCTGAGATTTTGTACCCTTTGACTAATGACTCTCCTGTCCTCTCCTCTCCTTCCGTTCTACTCTCTACTCCTATGAGTTTGACTCTTGGATTCCGCATGTGAGTGAGACCGTGCAGCATTTTTCTTTCTGTGTCTGGTTTAACTCCCTTAGCATAATGTCCCTCTGGTTCGTCCATGTCACACGTGGCTGAATTTCCTTCTCTTCCCAAGGATGGCCAGTTTCCCGCTGCGCGTACATACCACCTTGTCTTCAGCTGTTGACTTTTCATGGACACGGAGGTAGACTGTGAACGGAGCTTAGTGAACACAGGGGTGAAGCCTTCCCTTCAACATGCTGATTGCAAATCCTTCAGCTCTGAGTGGGATTGCTGGACCACATGGGAGTTCTATGTTTAGGTTTTTGAGGAACCTCGAAACTGTTTCCCATAGTGGCTGTGCTAGTTGCCTTTCCCACCAGTAGTGGAGGAGGCTGTCCTTTTCTCCACACCCTCACTAGCTGAGTGGAGTTTCTCCAGGAACAGCAGAACCAGCCGCCTAGGGACTGTCACGCATCTTCGATTGCCTGATGTTTGCTTCCTGTTGTCTGAAAGTCTTAGGGAACATCCCTAAATGCTCAGCTTATTTGACTGCTGGGGACAGTCTGGCTCATTGTTCCTCTCCCATGAAGGAGTCCCAACAGCACATGCTTGGTTGTTCCTGGAAAATAGCAGACAAACAAACAGACTCAGGAAGCAGCTAAATCTGGGTATTCTGCTTAGATGACCAAGATGGTCATCTAACAAAGCTCACGGGTGACAGGTATCGCAGCCGGGGTTCACTGAGGTGGGCCCCTTGCTCTAGCCATAGGTGTCCACCTGCGTTTGGTAGAACCACAGCTAATTCTTGATCTCTCCTTTGGTGTGACTTGGGCTGAATCCTGTCATTAGCTGTCAGTCTGACTTCATACAAACATGATTCCCTAAGCTGAGTTTCCCATTGAGCAAAATATCGAATCAGTCAAATTCAGCTCCATTTGACTTTGGCAACAGCTTATTCTCTAGGTGAGGAGGGAAAAGAAAACCTATCTCCTATCTTTCTCCAAACCTGTAGCGTAGGCATGTTTTAAATGTATGCGAAGTCATAGGCTTTTCTTTCTATTTTCATGCAATATCAACAAGTAGGGTTTTACACCTGAAGTTCTATGGAGACTATATAGGATAGTCCTTCTCAATTTGGGTGTCCCTGTCTACAGGTTAGGGCTGCACCAGCTTTAGCAAATCAAATTAGAGGAGGCACAAGCGAATCTGAATTTCAGCTAAACAGCAAATACTTTCTAACCGTAAGTATGGCCCAAATATCACATGGGATATACTTATACTACAAAAGTTTTTTTGTTTATCTGAAATTAAAATGTAACTGCTGATTCTGTATTTTTTGTTTTATCTTGCAACCTTCCCCGGGGTTCATGAAGTATACTTGAACAGAAGCCAAGCTTCCCTGCTTGTAGTGCTAGTCTTTTGAGCATGCTATAAGTGTGCTTTTGCTTCTTAAGTTGATTTATTGAGTTACCTGCGTGGTATGGAGCAGCATCTGATTAGTGAGAAACTACAAAAAAGGTATTGTCACGTCGAAGCAGAAGTTTACTGTGGGAACAGAAAAAGCAAGAATTTAATGGGGGTCTTTAGCATTTAGGCTTCAGGGAGGGAATGGAGAAGTGCCCAGCATAGATCTTCAGGGTAGCGGTTGAAAATAATATTCAGCTGTCGCAACTCAGTTTAAAAGTGTGTCTTTCTATCATTCTTGCCGGGCTCATGGCCCAGGGAACGCAGTCAGGGAGTCTGGTTTATGACACCACGATGATTGTGGCCAGATGTTAATCTTGCAGTTTGCTATATTTTGTTGCTGTTCTATTATCTATTAAACTGCTGAAACTCCTAATATCCAGTAGTCACGATCATCACGTTACAAGGTCTGGGAAGCCCAGGTTCGCCTTGAAAGTCTTTTTCAATACCTTCCACCCTTCTCTTCCATTTATGTCAGTAGTTTAGAACTAAGAGCCCAGCTACAGCCACTCTCTAAAGTGGGGAGGGGGGAAGGGGGACAACAGAAAAAGAAAGAAAAGACTCCTGGGGAAACTATGTTGATGTAGTTACTGTTTTTATTACTGTACATCATGTTCATATTACTACGAGAAAGAACCCTGTTCCCTTGGAAAGGAAAAATTTCCTGAGCGGCCGGTATGTGGAAACACACCAAATACAACAGCGCCCTCCGCTGTCCACTAAGGGAATGTGTGCTTTTGGGCTTGGAGAGGAAGTTGTACTGGCCAGTTAAAGGAGGTCATTTTAATTAGAGGCAGAATCAGATTCACTTGTGTGGATCGTTAGGGTAACAGGATGGGAGGAAGTGGCTGGGATTGGGCTGTTAAAAAAATATGCATCAAAAACAACATAAAGAAGTGTCTGTTGACTCTGGGATGGGAACTAAGGATGGAACCATAAACTGTCTCTAGTGAGTTTCACTAGGACATCATCGCGGAGGTGGTATTTTCCCTCTCTCGTCTGGGTTGCGATTGATTCTGACAGACAAAAGCAAATGAAAATCAGATGCAGTTCTCAGCAGTGCGAGAGGAAGCTGGATTTGTGTGCTGACCCTGGAACCGCAGCCTTTGTGGATTTCAGTTTGCTTAGGAGTTTGATCCAGTCGCACCTGAAGGTCAGCTGCCTTTCCGGGCAGCCCACCTGGAAGGGCGGAAGTAGCTGTTTATTCTACAGTGAAAGTGATCCGTGAGCAGTGTCCGCTCACCACAGTGACCACTGCTTGGGCCCATCTCTCATCTCCTTGTAAAATTATCCCAGAGTCCTAGAACAAATGTCCGGTGTTAGAGGTGGGAGGGTATTTAAAGACTTTCTACTCCTACCTTTTCATTTTA
Source organism: Graphiurus murinus (assembly GCA_004027655.1). Lineage (NCBI taxonomy): Eukaryota > Metazoa > Chordata > Mammalia > Rodentia > Gliridae > Graphiurus > Graphiurus murinus. The sequence continues at coordinate 17,039 of PVLC010018379.1, read as the reverse complement.
CACTTCACAAGTCCAAGCTGACTTGTCTAAACTCACTGAGTCATCTCACTTAAAAATTTGTGTGTGTGTGTGTGTTGGGGGGGTGTGTGTGTTGGGATCAACCCAGGGCTTACACATTTAGGCAAGCACTTTACTCCTGAGCTATATACCCCAACCCCAAATCACTGAATCATCTCTATACAAATATTTATTCCAACTAGATGCAGTGTTGCTAATAACTTGTTCTGTTTTTAAACTTCTCAGTGTTGGTGGCACAATGAATTTTCAAAGAGATTTTCCATAAAAGGTCCCATAGTCGTGGAGGACTTTGGGAGGTGGGTAGATGTTCAGTTACCTAGCCAAGGAGACTGAAACACTGTTTTATGGCTCTTTGCGTCTGTTTTATTCATGGAAATGTATGAAGTCACACTCCAAAGAGATGGATGGTTAGTTTTGGTCTGTTGGTGAATTATTCTTCCATAACACTGGTATGTGAAGTGGAGAGTAAAGCATATTCTACTCCAGAGACATCTAGAACAAATTTAGAATTCATCACCTAGCTCATATAGTCACTGTCAAATCCAGTTAACCTAGTGGACAAATTAGCATGCTTAAAAAAACAGACCTGCATTTTAGTATAATTAAATAATAAGAGAGAAGCTACTAATATCTCCCTTCATTTTTCTTTCATAGACCAACTCTCTTAAGTTTAATCCTTCTGGGTCTTAGATTTATGAAACTGAAAGGCAAAGTCAAATAAAAGTAAAGCAAAACAAACAACAAACTTGAGTTGCTTCTCCTAGCAAAGGTCTTTAAAGCTTCTTCCTAATTTGGACCACGTAGCCAAATGTTTCTAATAAATTGCGGTAAATAGACTTAAAGAAACCAATTGTTTGTGGATGGCAGACTCTTAGAAATCTAGTTTGGAAATCTCAGAAACCGGTTGCCAAACCATCCTCGTTCACTCACACAGTTGGGTTTACTTTGTCACTACTGTTACTGTGAAAGTTGCCCAGGGGCACTTTCGCCTCTGGTTTGCTAAAAGGTGCCGAGTAGACTTCTTCTGTGACCAATTTCCATAAAGTTCGTTTAGCAGTTCAAACTTTATTAAGACTCTTGACAAAAACAGCTGCTAGAATTGCACAGGAATGTAATAAAAAACATAGAGTCAGAAACAACCAGAGTCTATAAAAGCAATATCCACAGCGGCCAAGCCCCCTTGGGGGTGCAAACTGATCCCAGAGTCTGTCCGTACCATGCAGACCCCCGAATGTGCAGACAGCGGGACACCCAGCCCCGCGGAAGCTCTGCGCGGGAGGCTGCCTGCTATCACCGGCTGATAACCAAGTTAAGGTCTGGGCGGGTTGCCAAATAAAGACCGGGACAAGCGAGGGACGGGATGGTGGTTTTAAAGAGTGAGGACGCAGTGGAGCTAGTTCATTTTATGCTGGTTTTATGATGCAGTAAAAAAAAGTCTCCAACACATACTCATTTGCTAAAGAGAAAACAGTAAATGTTCAGTTGATTGTAGTTTCCATATTAGCACGCAGGGGCACAAGTTAGAGGTAGCCAAAGATGCCGAGGTGCATTTGGAAATCTCGGTGGAAAATTTCAGGTTCGAATATAAAGATGTGGTAGGGATTAGATTAGTGTTGACAATCCACTATTGTTATGCTTCTCTGATTTTTTTTCTTGGGAGGGGGAGTGGGGGCTCTTTGATATATATATACATGTATATATATATATATATGCATGCATATATATCCAATTAAAAAGGCTTCTAGGCATTTATTTCAGGGAAAAAAATAAGAACTCAACCACTGATGTTGCTTTCCATGTATAAATGTAATATTCAGAAAACGGAAAATTAGAAAGTTTTCCATGGGTTTTTTTTTTTTTTTTTTTTTTTTGGTTTTGACTGACATTTCAAATGAAGCATTTAGAAGAAGCTAGTGTAATATTGGAGGAAATAGAATCAAAAATTAGTTCTCTGCCTCCCCATTGCCCCCCCCGACTCTCTGTCTCTCTCTTTAAATAAATAAAAATTGTAATATATAAAATATATAAAAACCATAATAAATAAAAATTATAATACACACATATATATGCCATTTTAATAATTTTGGGGTAGTAGAGATTGAACTTAAGGGGCATTTGACCTCCAGCTACACTTCCAGCTCTTTTTATTTTCTTATTTCAAAAAAGGGTCTCACTAAGTTGCTGAGGCTGGCCCTGAACCTGTGATCTTCCTGTCTCAGCCTCCTAAGTACTGGGATTACAGGTGCGCACCACTGTACCCAGCCTATTTCAGCAATTTTTAAGTGTAGAATTCAGAATAAAATTCATTAGTTACATTCACAATATTGTGCAATCATCACTATATCTATTCCTGATACTTTTTAAAAATCACCCTAAATAGAAACTCTGTTTAAGGGTTATTAAGCAATGGATTCACATTGGTACCTTCCCTAGCCCTCTGCTAAGCTCTAATCTACTTTCTCTGAATCTGCCTGTTGTAGAAATTTCAAGTAAGTGGAACTTCACTTGGCATAATGTTTTCAAAGTTCATTCATATCACAGCATGCATCAAAATTGAATCCTCTTAGTGGCTGAATAGTGTTCACTTAGACACAGGTTCCATATTTTGTTTACCCATTTATTTGTTGGTGGACACTTGGGTTGTTTCTACTTTGTGGCATTTGGGAATAATGCTTCTGTGAACATTGGTGACACGTAACTGTTCAATTCCTCACTTTCAATCTCTTTGAATATATTCCTAAGAGTGGAATTGCTATGTTATATGGTAATTCTGCTTGTTTGTTTTTGTGGTACGGGGGATTGAACTCAGGGGCATTCTACCTCCGAGCTACACCCTAACCATTTTTAATTTTTGTTTGCTTGTTTCTTTTTAAACAGGGGCTTGCTAGGATGCTAGAGTCTTGCCACATTGCTGAGGCTGGTCTTGAACCTGTGATCCTCCTGTCTCAGCCTCCCAAGTGCTAAGCTTACAGGCATGTGTCACCAACCCTGACGTATGTTTAGTTTTTACTGAGGAACTGCCATACTATTTTTTCCAGTTGTTAAGCTATTTTATAGTCCCACTATGAGAGTTCTAATTTCTCACCAGTACTCATTTTTCATGTTTTTAAAAAGGGTTTTATTATAGCTATCTTCGTGGGTGTAAAGCAACATCTCCTTGTGGTGTTTGATTTGCGTTTCCCTGGTGACCGCTGATGCTGGGGGTCATTTCATGGGCTTATTGGGCCCATGTAGATCTTCCCTGGAGAAACATCTATTCAAGTCCTTAGCCCATTTTAAAACTGGGCCATTTGTCTTTTTGTTGTTGAGTTACAGCAGTCCTTTAGATATTCTAGACATTGCATCTTTATCAGATAGACAATTTCCAAATATTTTCTTCCACTTTGTCAATTGTCTCTTCGTTGCTTGAAAATGTCCTTTGATAGCCAGGCATGGTGGCGCACACTTGTAATCCCAGCATTCGGGAGACTGAGACCGGGGGATCCGGGTTCGCGGCCAGCCTCAGCTACCTAGTGAGGCACTCCGCAACTTAGTGAGACCCTGTTTCAAAATAAAGAATAAACAATAGGTCTGGGGGTATAGCTCAGAGGTAGAATGCCCCTGGGTTCAATCCCCAGTACCGAAAAAAAAAAAAAAAAAAATGTCCTTTGATGATTCACGATGCTTTCAAAGCAGGTAAATGGGTTTTATCCCTGTTCTCCTCCCTCCTCTGCTTCCTTGCTGCCTTTTTCTTTTCTTTATAAAGACACACACTTCAGTGACCGTGGGAGGGAAGGGACTTCCATGTGCCTGGACACCGAGGGGGGACCGACCTTTTCAACTGGTTTTTCTCAAAGAGACCCTTTCTCTCCTGAGGGCGTCGCCTCCATGGAATCTAAAATTCCTCATGGTGAATTAATCATTTCCCATCTACCGAGGCTACTTTTCAAAGTAAATATTCCAGTCATCTCCTCACTCCTGGGCAAAGTCTTAAGCCCTGCTCCGCCACATCTGCTCCCAGAATGACACGTGTCAGGACACCCGCATTCCAGGGCAGGAACACTGCCATGCACCAGTGAGCCACGCTGCGCTGGAGCCTTCGCTCCTCTGCCTCTTCATCCCGGGGAAGAGATGTGCATGAATGTTTCGAATTAAGCCAGGGTGTGGGAACCTAGTCCTGCAATAAAACGACAGGAACCTCCAAGCCGGGGTCATTGCAAAGGGGCTCATGCTTTCCATCCGAGTCCAAGGCTGAACTTGGCGTTCTGCGGAGAGTAGTCAAGTTTCATTAACAGGGTCAGGCCCGCTCAACTCCCCAGGTCCTTCTCCGCCCGGTTTGTGCCCACACCTGCCACCAGCCTTCTCTGTCCCTCAGCCAGCCCCCATTCCATCGATCCCGAGGACAGCAAGAACAAATGAATTCCCTTCGGACTGTGCTAGTGAAACTCAGCCAGAGCTTCGTGCCTTTTTTTTTTTTTTTAACTTTTATTATGGAAAATTCTAAACACATGCATCAGAAAACCTCCAAGTACCCATCAGCCAACTTCCACGATTATCCAAGCATGGCCAATCTTGTTTCAATCTTACCCCTTCCCACTCTCCCGTGCCCCGTACCATTTTGAAGCTAATTCCAGGCCTCATGTAACTTCATTCATGAAGGTTTCACATTGTAGCTTTCAAATGTAAGGACTCGGAAATACAGAGATCTGAATCCAGTATCACATGTCAATGGTATTAGTGACGATTCCTCATTATCATCCCCCTATGCAGTCGTGGCTCACTTTTCTTTCTTTCTTTTTTTAAATACATTTATTGGTGCATTATAGTCTCATATCATAATGTAGTCCTAGTGATACTGACACACATGTCCACAGATTGTAGGGGAAGTTTGGGTGAGACATTCGCTTTGTAGCATTTGAAAATTTTATAATGTGAACCTATTTGTTTATTATCTGTGAGATACAAACATAATTTTAAAAATAAAGGATCCCAGTACTTGGGAGGCTGAAACAGGAGGATCACAGGTTGGAGACCAGTGTGCAGTAACATAACAAGACCCTATTTCAAAATAAAACAGAACTGGGAGAGTAGCTCAGAGATAGAATGCTCCTTGGTTCAACTCAATCTGGTGCCATAAATAAACAGATAAATAAATAAATAAGATAGATGCTGGGTATGGTGGCTCCTTCCTATAATCCCAGCTACTTGGGAAGCTGAGACAGGAGGATTGTGAGTTTGAGGCCAACCTGGGCAACATAGCAAAACCCTATCTCAAAATAATAGTGATAGTACAAATAAAATAAAATAATTAAAGTAGTGCATCAGTCAGGTTGGTATGCACTGGATATGTGCATGATTTGGAGACAGGGATATGGATTTGGAGACAATGTGTAACAGTAAGAAAAAGTGAGAGGCCCTAAGTGGAGAAAGGGGGCAGAGGCCCCTCCGTTAGCCTCCTCTCTGGCCTAGAGGGACAGCAGGGAGGAAGACCTGCGCCTTCCTCTGTCTTTGAGCATGAAGTCCTCTCTTCTTTGCCAGACCTGGGGACATATATCTCCTTGCCCAAGGATTTTGATCCTCTGCCTTATCTTGCTGTGTGTTTAGGATCTGTCACTCAGTCACTCAGATTGCATGCAATGGAGTGGAAGGTGGGTTATAGATCTGAAGGTGGGGTACATTGCACTCCACTTTTTCTTCAGTGGATTCTATCGCCCTGAAGGTCTTTCTAAGATCTAGTTGTCTATGGATCTCTGTTCCTGATCTTACCTTCCAAATCCAATGGACATTCTTATGGTTACTTAACCGTTTGCCTTTTCCTTACGCTTGGTATTTATTGAATAAACACATGAAGTAATGAATGAGCTACAGTTTTCTATTGACAAACAGAGTTTTCATATTGTCCAGGTGATGTCGTATCTCTTACATAAACTTACACCTTTTTCATGTTCTTAGTTTATTCTACGTCAGGGGCATTTTACCTCTGAGCTATACCCCCAGCCCTATTTTTTTATTCTTTATTTTGAAACCGGGTCTCACTAAGTTGCGGAGTGCCTCACTAGGTAGCTGAGGCTGGCCGTGAACCCGGATCCTCCGGTCTCAGCCTCCCAAATGCTGGGATTACAAGCGTGCGCCACCACGCCCGGCTTCACTATAGTATTCTTACTTTAATTTTTTGGGTAAGATGCCAAGGAATGGTATAGCTGGGTCATTTGGTGGTTCCATTCCAAAGCAAGAGAAGTAAATTAAAGGGACACAAAGGGAAAAAGAAAAAGTGAAATTATCTCTACAGATGACATGATCCTATACTTAGAAGATCCAGAAAACCCTACCAGAAGACTTCTAAAGCTGATAAGCAAATTTAGCAAAGGATCCAGATACAAAACCAACTTATAAAAATTAAGATTTTCTATATACCAACCATAAATCCACCAAAAAGAGAAATCTGGAAAAAAATTCCATTCACAATGGCCTCAAAAAGGCATAGGAATAAATATAACTAAGGAGGAAAAAGACTTCTACAATAAAAACTACAGAATGCTGAAGATTTGAAGAAGATTTTAGGGGATGGGAAGACCTTCCATGTTCTTGGATATGCAGAATAAATATTGTCAAAATGGCCATACTAGCAAGCAATCTACAAACTCCATACAATTCCTATCAAAATGCCAATGTCATTCTTCCTAGAGCCAGAAAAAAACAAAACAAAAAAACACAGTCCTAAAATTCATATGGAAGAATAAAAGACCCATAATAGTCAAAGCAATTACAAGCAACCAGAACCATGCGGGAGGCACCACAATACTTGATTTCAAATTACACTGCAGATCTATAGTCGCAAAATCTGCATGGTATTGGCACAAAACCAGACACATAGACCAGTAGAATAGAAGATACAGAGACAGAGTGATTTTTTATTGCCCTAAATGTCCCCTGTGCTCTGCGATTCATCTTTCTCCTCCCTTTAATCTCATTCATTGGCTTTTTGGGTCCCTAATTTTTAACTTCTCTTCCCAGGCTCTGGAGTCTTTTATATTCTCTGGACCACTGGGCTTCTTGAGTTTCCATCTTCAGACCCTTGAGAATTTCTGGTCCTGAGATCCGATTGGCCTTTTCTACCCTCAAACTGTACTTCCCTTTCTTTGTCTCATTGACTGCCATTGAAGTTAATTTATTCATGGGAATGAAGGAATCACAAAACAAAACATACCAACTGAGTCTGGGCAGAGCAGAGAAATATTTGAGTGCATGGTAATATTATGGTAGTGGAATTTTGATTGCTCAAAAGGCATTACTTTTCCCCCCAAAGCTATGAACAAAGGTTGTTGATTTGTATAGATGGGCAGTACTCTGCATGAATATAATTATTTATTTGAATTTTGTAATTGCAACTTCTCGAGTTAAGTCATCTCACGGCACAAGTACAGAGGAATAACAATTAGTTAATTGAAATGTGTGACTGGTATAAAATTACCAGTTTGAAAATCAGTAAACATATGCAAACCTCTTTCTTACTTATACAAATTAAGACTGAAAGGCTGTGTAGTCTTGGCCAAGGACCCAGTTGCAAAAGTCAAAGATAATTCGACCTCATGTAATTCCCAATTTCCAGCTTTGATGATGGGTGTTCACAGCACTTCTTTTAGATTAGTACAGAGTGGTTAACCTACACACAAATGTTTGATAATAATAATAATATAATAATAATAATAATAGTAATAATAATAATAATACAATAGGCCTGGAAGTATGAGCCTTGTTCACTATTTCAGAATTAACATTTGTAGTTATGCAAGCCAGGGAGGGAGGGGGAGAAGAAGAAGGAGAAGCAGAAGGAAAAGACGGGGGAAGAAAAGGCAAAATTCTTGGCATACATTGTTCATGGACAGGCGATTTTCATTAAAACAGAACTTGGATCAACTTGGAAAAGCTTGATAAATCCCTGATAAGGTGCCAGATGTTCTAATGAACTTTCTTGGGGGTTTTGCCATTTCAAGTTGATATGTTTTGCCCAAGGGCCTAAGATTGGGATGGTCCCAGCATCTGATACTGATTCTTCAAAGAAGCCCCACTCCCGCCTCTGGACATCGAGTGCCCACTGGAGAGGCTGCAAATTGGATCAGCCTAATAGGAACTGTAGTCAGCCTGGAAGCAATATTCTGGCTCACTTTTCCAGGAACAGAGTCCTGAGAAAGAGAGGATTCTTGGGGTCTTTTCACTGGCTGAGCGTGATGAGTATGTTTTTCAGGCAGTGCAGGCTGCTTGCTAAAAACCTCACACATTTTCAAGTCTGCCTCTTGGAGGTTTGGGCAATGGCATGAGTCACTCAAAAACTATTTAGCAGCAATTGGATGGTCGATATCCCAGGCCCTAGGGATTTAGAAATGGGTAAAGCAAGGTCTCTTTCCTTGAAGAGCCTACTGGCATATGGGGTGAGACACATGTAAATTAGCAAAGCCCAAGATATACCAGAAACACAAAGGACACATTATCTTCCCAAGATTTTGAGACCTTCAACCTATAGCTCTTACCATTACGTCTCATAATTTCTTTTGTTGGCACTGGGGTTTGAACCTAGGGGCACTCTACCTCTGAGCTACAGCCCCAGCCCAACTTTTTATTTCTTATTTGGAAATAGGGTCTCACTAGGTTGATGAGAGTCTCACTACTTGCTGAAGCTGTCCTTGAACCTGCGATCCTCCTGTCTCAACCTCCCTAGTACTGGGATTACAAACCTATGCCACCGCACCCAGCTAGGTTTCATGGTTTCTGACACCTAGGATTTACTTCTTCTTTCTTATATGTGTATGGACTACTAGTCCTGCTTAATATTAACATTTTGCCAAGGAAAGACTCATCACTGTTTGTCTTTATCTGATTGCTCTAAATCTTGTCAAAATTACAACAGGGAGGAAGAAACAGGACTATTTAGATAACTAGATACCAGTTATCTGAGTAATAAAAGGATTTTTTTTTTTTAAATGAGAGACCTATGCCCCTCCACTGGAATAGAGACTCACACGGCAGGTCCTGCTGTCCCTAGCCTGGTATATCTCATTTGGGAACAGGTTCAAAGTATATGACCAAAAAAATCCTATTGTCCTACTTAAGGAGCATCTTTTTTTCATTATTGAATTTAGAGATATTTTAACTTCAAATAAAGTCATGTGCTACTTTTTTAAAAAATATTTGGTCAGCCTTCATTTAATGTTAACTACCAAAAGACGGGTATGCATCAGGATCAGCTGGTCTGTCACACTGTTCTTAATGCTACATCGCCATTGCATTCTTTTAATGCAGTAATAGACTGCTAGATCTGGCAGGAAGCTTAGTCCCAGGGTTGTAAGTCATTTTTTTTAATATAAGAAAAGCCAATAACAGTTGGCTGCTGGTGGCTGCCTGGAGCCTGGGGTGAGGAGGATTCGAGTGCCTGTTGGATCTTGGGGGTGCGATTGATGAAGGATGTCTGCTGTGGACATAGAAGTGGGGAGGAATGGCATGCTTCGTACTTGCCAGCTTCCCTTTCTTATTGATAAGGAAATGGACCGTTCAGAATTCAGAAAGTCCCATATCAGCTAGTTGAGCGGAGGAGCGCATGCTGGAAAAGGGGGAGTCCAGTTCTGCAGAGGGAGCAGTAGCCCCGGCCATACAGTGGCATACCGTGGACCCGGAGAGAGGTAGCCTGCCTCTCACTGGATTTGTTGTCCACTGGAAGCTCTTTCTTGGAGGCAGATGGGGTGAGGGAGGGCAGGACGTGACCGAGCAGAGAACGGGGCAAGAGGGATGTGCTCTGGCATATGAGAGGAGGATTCCTTGCACGAGTGGCTGGTGATTAGTCACACTTGGTTCCAAACCTGGCTTATCTTTAACACCCAGGCCACCTCAAGACAAACAATGTAAGGGAGAGAAAAACATCTTGGGATCATTTGGAAATACTTGTGTCACAGCTCAAATGACAAAGGTAGCGCCGGAGCCGTGGAGCAGGGAGAGGAAGCAGGATGCCACTGGTCACTCAGCTCTCTTGCCTTTGTGCAAAAAGTACTTTGGGTAGACATACTTTGTCAGGATTTCGAAACTGATGTTTTATACTAGAAGTTCGTTGTCCTGTGATAAGTGCAAACCAGGTATCTTGTCCCCTAATGTCAAGAAACAGGATTTGGACACCTGGATCAGCTGAAAAGAATAGCATATTTGGGATGATAATGACGAAGAAGAAAGAATTTCATTGTGGGGATTTTCACACTAACTAAGTAGCAAAATATGAGGCCCAGAATAATAAAACAAAAACAAACAAACAAATACCCACCCACCCCCCAACAAAAATCTGTTGGATTCTGAAGTAACAAAGGATGAAACTGTAACAGTGCAGACTCTAGCATACACTGAGTGTGACTCACGGGTACCATAGTCTAACTGATCAGAATGGCATTTCTGAATTCTGTCTTGGAGTCTTAAGAGGAAGTGGTTCCTGGTGTTTTGGTAACTCTGACGTAAGTGGGGTGCACTTCAGGTGTTGATGGCCACCTGTGTTCTGGTCTGATGCTTCTTCCTCACTCCCTCCTGTGCTCCGTGACCTTGGTTGGAATTTACGCCTTGGTTTGGAATGCCCTGGCTACCACGCTGTATTGGTCAAAACTTGCCCACCCTTGATCAAGTTCTCTCTCTTATGAAGCCTGCCTTATAATCGCACTCACCCAAACTAAGCTTTCTTTCCATTTTTTTTTTTTTTTTTTTTTGAGCAGCCATTACCTTTACCCTGCACTTATTTTAACGCCATCTGATTAGTTGTACAATGCAGTTATTTTGGCCATACGTCTCTGGTGTGCCGCGCAGATTGGTCTGAAAGCGCTCAGGGGCTAACTCTGTGCTGCCTGGTTGATAAACTCTCTGGTGCTGGGGATGCCCTACTCTTCAGCAGGAGGACAGGAGGAGCTGTCCCCAGCTTTGCTTTTCTTCAAAAGAGGGGTTCCTTCTGTCCTGCTCCAGGAGAGACTAGCACCCCGAGTCTCCACATTCAGGGTGTCTGTTGAAAGGATTAAACACTTGCTGATAGCTTGGAAATCCATAGCTGCACTTGCTTCCATCTGCTTAGCCTCAGAGGTCATGCTTCCATAGGTTGCTCCCGGCCAGGACTGAGAAGCAGGAATACTGAGGCAGGCCTTTTCCTAGGAGACTCCTCTGATGGGCAGCTCTGCTTTAAAGATGGAAACTCTCCATTAGCCTTGCCAGATGTCCTGAGACTACGGTGTGGTCCAGGACACTGCCACCCAGCCTCAGTTCCATCTCTCCTTCACCCTGGGCCAGAGTTACATCACAGTCTCATGGCGCACCCGGGGCTGGCTTGGCCCTCCGCACACTTACAGCTAGTCCCCTTAGTCTCATTCTGTCCTGACGCCGGCTTCTCCGAGGACCCTGCCATGCTTTGGGTAAGTGTCTCCCCAAAGATTAAAGGTTTGATCCCCAGCCCCTGGTGCATTTGGGAAGTGGTGAAAAGGTCACGAGGTGGACCTTCCTGAGAGATCTTCCAGTCACTGGAAACATGTCCTTGAAAGGGAATATTCGGACCCTGTTCCCTTCTCGTCACTCTATTTCACATCCCAGCCATGAGGTGGGTGGTTTTGCCACGCTCTCCACCATGATGTGCTTCTTTGCCAGAAGCTTAAAACAGTAAGTCCAACTGATCATGGATAAAACGTCCAAAACTCTGAGCCAAAATAAACCTTTGTCTTCTCTTTCCTTTTGGTCTTGGGGGTTGATTGAACCCAGGGGTATTCTACCTGTAACTTGCACCTCTAGCGCTCTTTATTTTTTTTTATTTTGAAACAGCATCTCATTAAGTTTTTGAGGTTCTGGCTAAGTTTCGGAACCTGTAATCCTCCTATCTCAGCCTCCTAAAAGTGCTGGGATTACAGGCGTGCGCCAGGGCACCCAGCTAACCTTTTCTCTTTATAAGCTGATTATCTCAGGTATTTGTTACAGTAACAGAAAGCTAACACAGACATGTACTAACACAATTAGCCTTGTATCTGGACTAAGTATCATGCAGACACAGTGAAGAAGCCTCATCCAACTCCAAGAGTTTGAAATGGATCTTGAACTCCGCTGAGTCACCTAGTATCTATCAGTTCTCAATCTTGGATGGTAACTAAATGGCCCATGGAGCTGCAAGATGAATCAGGTTTGCAAGGTAATGAAGAATTCCTTAAATGTGCACGAGAAAAATGTGGTAGAAAGTAAAAATAATGATCTCATATTGGGGCAAGAAAAGGATTGACACAGACTTTTTCTGCCTATTATCCAAAGCTCTGACTCCTTTGAAAGCTGTGAAGATCCATCTAATTGGTTAATGTATATGACAACCATATTTCACCATATTTTTTTCCAGCTGGCTCAAGCATTTCTGCTTTATGAAAACTTTAGCAAGAATAACTGTTAAGCCAAGCATGGTGGTCCACACTTGTAATCCCAGCATTTGGGAGGCTGAGACCGGAGGATCCGGGTTTGAGGCCAGCCTCAGCTACCTAGTGAGGCACTCCACAACTTAGTGAGACCCTGTTTCAAAAATAAAGAATAAAAAATAGGGCTGGGGGTATAGCTCGGAGGTAGAATGCCCCTGAGTTCAATCCCCAGTACCACAAAACAAAAAAACAACAAAAAAAGAATAACTGTTAAGAAACTCAGGTGATCAAATAAGGACTGGGACTGTCAAGAACTCTGTATAGAGGCTAATGTTGAACATCCACCAGGCAGTCTTTGAACTGCTTGCTGTTGGTTGTAATAATGATTCTAAGTTACACGGTGAGGATGCTGTCTGCCGGGGAGCAGGGTTGGACTGCTCTGGCAGGTGCCAGCCATGTGTTCACTGGGATGTAGACAGTTCACAGAAATGGGGAGATGAGACTCCACCTAGCCACCTCATAGGCGTGAATCCCACAGCGTCTCCATGACGTGTTTACTAGTATCTCCATTTGCAGACATGGAAAACAAAGGCCAGGCTGGTTCATGTCAAGAGCCAGTCAGTGGAATTTGACTCCTCTCTGCATTCAGACCTCCAAGGGCTTTTTGTCATCTCTGTCTTACCAGGTGACAAGATGCCAAGTTGTCCTGCAAGGGACAGATGTCGTCTGTGTCCCACTCATATCTGTGCCCTCAGCACCCAGCCTCTGCCTGGCACAGGTGAGATCGTCCAAAATGTGGCTGAGTGTACATGAATTGAGTGGTACTTTAATAATGGACACCCATTGTAGCGTTTGGCAACTGTGTTTGCTTGTTTTTGTTTCAGCGTGGTTTTTTCTTTTGGTGTCCAGCTGTGTGTCTCTGCTATTGTCAAAGACTATTCCAAAGAGCAGGTACATTTGGCAAACTCTGTGCCCTGTTCTTTGGCCTAGAAAACAGTAGTCCTCCCTTATATATTTGTGGTTTTGCTTTCCTTGGTTTCAGCTACCACAGGTCAACGACAGTCTGGAAATCTTAAATGAAAATTCCAGCAATAAGTTCATGATCTTTTGAGTAATGTGATAAAATCCCACTCTCACATTCCATCCAGTTTGGAATGTGAAGCTTCTCTTTGTCCAAAGTATCCACGGTGTATATGCTACTCACCCGTTGGTCACCTAGTAGCCATCTTGGTTATCAAGTTAACTGTTGCAGTATCACAGTGCTTGTGTTGAAGTTCTGCTAATTTTACTTAATAATGGCTCCAAAGTACAAGAACTATTCTTGAGACCAGTAATTTGGATATGCCAAAGAGAAGCTGTGAAGTGCTTTCTTCAATTGAAAACTTCATTGGTACATATTCATAAGGAAAACAAAAGGCAGAGTATATGTGGGATTTGGTTCCATCTGTGGCTTCAGGCATCCACTGGGAGTCCTGCAGTGGATCCCTTGTGGCTAGGGGAGGACTTCTATAGAGCCCTCAGAAAAGTGGGTCCTCATGGTCTGAATTATATCCAGTTGACCTGAAGGTATCCCCCATGGCCTTAAAACATGGAATGTTTTATTTCTCTTGGATGAGGTAGAGCAATGACTCTTCTGAGTTGACTCTTCTTCCATACCTTAGGAATGGCTATTTTTAAAGACATAACTATATTTTTCTTATTACAAAAGAGACACGTTAATTGTAGAAATGTTAGATAAGCAAAAATGGAGAGAATTTTAAAACACATATGAATTACTGTATACCCCGTGGCACGTCTGTTGACAGCCCTTCCGTGTGTCTGTTTCTAGTGTCCCGACAGCCCTTTAGAGATCCCTGGGTGCTGAGGTCTCTCTCCGTGTACACTGGTCCCAGAAGTGGGGGGTTTGTGATTTCAAGATACAGCAAGCCAGGCCTGGTGGCACATGCCTGTAATCCCAGTACTTGGGAGGCTGAGGTAGGAGGATCACAGGTTTGAGGACAGCCTCAGCAAGTAGTGAGACTCTCATCAACCTAGTGAGACCCTGTCTCCAAATAAGAAATAAAATCGGGCTTGGGGTGTAACTTGAAGGCAGAATGCCTCTGGGTTCAATCCCCAGTACCACACACACAAAAAAAGATACTCAGAGCAAACACTGGTTCATATCTGTTTTTCCACCTGTCAGAATACACTGTGACGAATTCTTCACCTCTTTAATTGTATTTAGACAGAGTTATTTTCTTTGGTTGTATCAGTTTATACAGGCTTCTCTATAATAACTGAACAGTGCTGCCATGGACATTTTTCCATGTTAACACAATTTAATGGGAGAGTGGCAGGCCACATGCTGTGGGGACCACTGCTTGCTTAACTGCTTATCTGTTACTGAATATTTTGTTGTTGATCTTCTCTCTCACATGTTTTTTATTTTTTCAATTACAAACAACACTGCCAGGAAAATTATTTTACTAAATCCTTTAGCTTTTTTTTTTTTTTTTTTTTCTCTAAGAAATATTCCTCAAAGAAGGCTTTCTGGATCAAAGGGCATTCGCATTTTTAAGGCTTTAAATACTTTTGCCAAATAGCCTTCCAGAGTCGTTCTTATTAGCATTCTTGCAACAGACTAAGAGAGTGCCCATTTTTCTACCGCATGCTCTTACAATATATTATATTTTGCTAATTTGATACATGGAAAATATCTCATTGTTCAAAATTGGGGGTGTTGTTGTTCCTCATTACTTTTTTTTTAAAATGAGTTGGTTTGCTGGAAGACAAACCTGTTCTTGCTAAAAAAATGAATTCCTGGGGCTTGGAGGTCTCTGGCTGGAAATACCTGTGTTTTCAAATGTAGAGTTTATTATTAGTCAGGGAGGGTGAGGACAACAGTTCAGGAAATGATTGCCTTAGAAAGGAGAGAGTATGGCTTCTAGCTCCTGAGAGGAAGGGGAATGCCCTGTTATGGGGAACAGAGCCTGTTGAGGAGCAGTAGGATTGATCAGGAGACAGAGGGAGCCGGGGAAGGGGATACAGCAAGGAATTCTTTCAGGAGGAACAGGCGAAGCAGGTCACAGGTTAAGGATGGGCCAGCTTGAATGATCTCAGGGCTCTGGGACACAGTTCTGTCCCTCATTGCCTGGTGTCTTATCCTGAGGTGACCAGGGCAGGTGGATGGTGGCCCAGGGTATGAGAACCCACTAAAAGGGGGCGTTGGGTATCAGGGCTCCCGCTTGGCTGGTTTACCTGGGAAAGGCGCGTTTGCAAGTGAGCTGTTTGCTATCTCTGGGAATTTGCTGACTCTGGGAAAGGGGCCAGTCCCTCCAAGGGCCCGCTAGGTCCCACATGTTGGTCCATGGCAGTGTGGAAAATAAAAGGCGTGGCCAGGCGGCGGGTCGCTGGCTTACGGATGGTGCTGTGGAGAGTGTGTGTCCAAGTGTGGGGGATGACCCGGGCTCGGGTGGGACGGCCTTCACTGGCGTCGCCATGGCCGCAGGCCCAGGTCGGAGGACCAATGGCAACTTGTCCTGGGAGTCTCCTGTGCACCCTCTGCACACCTGGGTCGGGGGCGGGAGCATGCTTCACCTCCCACCACCTGAACCAATTAGAGAGAAGGAGATGGAGACTCAGAATACCTTGCTAAATTTGCGGACAGCTCCATCAAACTCCTAATTACCATTTTGCCATGGGAATGTTCGAAATCTCTTAAAAAGGGAGGGAGAGGCCTTGCTATTTAGAGTTCCTCTTTTTTTTTTTTTTTTTCCCTCACCACATATTCTATTTTTGAGGCCTTCCTTATATATTTTATTCAGCCAAGGCTCTTTGCCAAGAAGTTTCCATTCACCCCCCGCCCCCACCCTCCCTACCCACTTTGCTGTGAGCTGAGTTGCTGTGATTTTTCCCCCAGCCTCACCCCTCCCTCTGAAAAACACAGCTAATTGATGGTGAATTTGGCCACAGAAGCCTATTATTGGAAGCGATGGAATAGAGGAGGATTTATGGACTAGATTTTTTTTTCCCTCTTCAAGAATTACAAGCTAACCCCAAATTATAGCAAGAATTCTTAAGGTTCAATAATTAAAAGCAAAAGGCGGCCCCCATGGGGGAAAACAGTGCGGTCTGGAAGCTATCTTTCAAATTGAAGCAGACTGTGTAACTCCTAAATATTATGGATACAAATTAGCTATATTTGATCACTGGATCTTATTTACCCTAATTGTCTTTGTTTCTGTGGTTTCCTCATACATTTTGTTTAGTGCTCACTTGGTTTAGCAGAAGCTCAGGGCTGGGGTCTGGGCTGCAGTGGGGAGTGAGGGCAGGTTTCAGATTTGGGGAAGGGAGAGGAAGATAGAAGAGAGAAAGAGAGAGAGAGAGAGAAGAGGAGAGGAGAGGAGAGGAGGAGAAGGAGGAGGAGGAGGAGGAGGAGGAGGAAGAAGAAGAAGAAGAAGAAGAAGAAGAAGAAGAAGAAGAAGAAGAAGAAAAAGAAGTTGAAGAAGGAAGAGGAGGAGGAGAGAGGAGAGGAGAGGGAAAACAGAGACAAAGAAAAAGAGGAGAAAGATGCAGAAAAAGAGAGACAAGAGATAAGAGGGAAGGGAAGATAAAAGAGAGAGAAAAAGAGACAGAAAGAGGGGTAATGAGACAGAGGATGAGATGAGG
>PVLC010018378.1:0-31993 GCA_004027655.1 Graphiurus murinus | reverse complement strand
CCAGTACTGATAAAAAATAAATAAATAAAAGAATAGGAATAAAATATAAGTTGCATCTTGCATCTGTATGCATACCTGTTAAATAAAAGTTTAAAAATCATAAGGTATTCTATACAAGTGCAACAAGAAAAATTGAATAGTCCACTGACGTGGTTGGACATAGTCTACTAATATATTCACTGACTCCATAAAATTTTGGTTGTTTCATAAAATGATTTTCTGTGACATTTTTATATTTTAAATGTTTAATAGATTGAATATATTTAAATTATTGTATCATATTTATACTTTTAATATATCTAAATGACCTCTATAGTCAACTTTTTGAAATAATATATATATATTTTGAATAAAATATATATCAAGATGCTTTAATTGTTTAGTTGTGAATATCAATATTAAAAGGATATATTTAGGGAACAAAAGTTAGAACCCATAAGGATTTACCATCTAAAGAAAAATGCATTGGTTTCATCAAGATGATATACTCAAAGTAGAAGGGAAAAAAATCTTCAAAACCTAAAAAGTGCAGAAAAGCAATAATAATTCAACAGAGAAGCTTTTAGGATAAAAGTTCAGTGAAAAAGTACCATTTGGTAGAAGTACGACCATAGTAAATAAGCATGGATGCTTAAAGTAAAATCAAACCAAAGAAACAAATATCAGGGAGCATTATTCTAAAGAAATTAGAGGATACACTGAAAATTTGCCTGTGGAATAATAGACTTGTTACAAAGAGTACTTTAAAAGGAATTAATTGTAATATACATTGAGATTTTTTTGTAAGAAAAAGACATATTGAAACAGTAGTAGCTTAGGAAATGTATTAAATACTTATCAAAAATCGAGGTCAGACATGGTACAATCACTGTGCTAGGTGTTTTACATTCCTATTTAATATTTACTAAAGCCTTATAAAAGATGAATAAGCATCTCTTTTTCACCATTAAGGAAAATAGGGTTGAAAGTTGCTCCAAAGCAAAATAGTGGAAGAACTAACTTTAGAAAGTAGGACTCCAAATAGCTAGATGGGCTTAATTCACAATAATTTTTACCATATGAATTTTGTATGTAGTGTCGGAACAGCGAGTATTTATTTTATTCACTTATTTTTATCTGCACTGTACTCCCCCAAACACATATACATGTACACACACTCATTCTTTCACAATGTTAAACCAGATGCCCAGGATATAAGCTTTTATTATTTTGTTCCAGGGCTTCTTTACTCTGCTTTACAGGATGTCTCTTGATACTCTTGCCACCCTTCTCCCTCCCACTTTTTGTTAGTAGATGTTTAGAATATGCAAACTAAATTAAATATTAGTTTAAGCAAATTGCAGTTGAAAAGCCAAATCTGCCAGAAAGCAACAACAACAAATTATACCCTTCAACTCCTTCATACCCACCCACAGACCAGACCTAAATTAAAATTATTTTTTAGAATTTGTAGTTTGGTTTCAGCTGTAAATCTGCTCCTCTACATTAGCATAATTTCCGGCAACTTGAAAATAAATTATAAAAGTGACCCCTGGAGGAGAAATGGAAGAGGTCTTTCTAGTATACCTTCATCCTCCAAGTTCCTAAGAATTGACTCAGTAGAAGCCTGTACCATTTTTCTTCCTTCCTCCTGATTTGTCATCCTGTTCATCTCTCCCTGCATTTAAGAAAAGTGCCTCTTGACTCATCAGCCCAGGTATACAACCCTTTCCCCCTGGGATCCCTGCTCATTAACTCCCTGTATATTAACTTCCTTTCTTCCTGCCCATCAACTTCCTTTTTTTTTTTTTTCCTTACTGGCTCTGAGCTTTAACCTCTCCTCTCTTCCTCTTCTTAACTGCATTATGATGGGAGACTGTAATGCACCAATAAAAGTATTTTAAAAAATCAGTCAAGACAGGAAGTACAAAAGAATGGTGGAAAGACAAACTACCAACTTGGATGTCTCATTGGATTTCATGATTCATATAATGAATTTCTTTTCCTTAGGAAAATAAAGCTGCTAAACCAAGAAGTACACCTTTTCCCTAGAAGATTTCAAAGACTCTCTGTGAGATGTTAGGTTTTTTTAATATACCTACAACTAGATAGCTGAAAGTGGGAAAGGAACAAAAACAGAAGTTCAAGATTTCTTAAAACATGTCAGCAACTAAAATGGCCACTGCAGACCCTGGGAGAGAAACCTCAGCACACAGTCCTCTTCAGCAAAGCCCACGGCTAGGTCATTTAGAAAAGAGTCTGGAAGCTGCATGGGCAGCCCCAACCAAAGAAAGAGAAAGCTAGGTGTCAAAGATTCGTTGGCATAGATTAAGCATGACAGCTCCATCTGCTGATCTCTGCTGTACTCTAGCCCTCTCTCATCTGATCCTAGGCTTAGTGGCTCTGGCTGTGACATTGACTTTATGGTAGTTTTATTCTCAGGCACAAGTAAAGCTAGTGATTGCTGGTCCTGCTGATAAAGAAATAGCTTTTGTTTGAGGTGGGAAAGTCCTTCAATTCATAGGAATTGTTTTTGCTTTTCTTTAGATCATAATTTTACTAAAATATACTTCTATAAAATATAAAATGATATAAATGAGATTTACAAAAATCTCATAAAAATGAGATTCTCTGAAAGAATATGGGCCTAGTGTGATGGTTGTACAGATGTTTCAAACACAAGTCACATTCATTATAAAGATTTTCTTGATATAAAGAGAACATAGTTTCAATCCCCATACCCACACCCCATTGTCTCTCTAGTCAGTGATTTTCCAACACAGAAGTGATATAATCAAAACTGAGTTCTAGAACTCCGATATTTACTTAATGCCATGTTTTCCTATTAGATAATGCTGGTAGCCTCAAGAGGAGTCAGTCTTGAATTAGGAACAAGTGTTTTCTCTTCTATCCATAGTTTTATTTGAATAAAGGATATGCTGACAAGTCCAATCCTAACATCTTCAGGGTCCAGAGTACCATGTCTAAATATTTTAGAAGTTGTGAACCAAACTATAAATAAATCTGTTCTATCTACCTACCTTGATAAATATAACTTAGTAATTGGGAAGGCTGGGTTTAAATGTCAAATTCTTCATCTCCTACAAGTTCTGTGCCAGAAAATGGTAACACAGATGTAGCCAGCCTCTGGCCCCAAAATACTTCTCTTATGCATCACTCTCTAAACTTTATACTGTGGATGGCTTTGTGCTCATATTTGTGGTCATTTCAGCCCAGTGTTCAAATTTTTCTACCCTTTGCAAATAGCTGCCCCAACTATCCCTTCTTTCCTCTGAAGTGTAGATTTACACAGACCTGAGAAGGAATTTGGGGCCTTTGGGAAGGAAATTTTGGGGTCTCAGGAAACAGGGTAATCATCTGGAAGTAAAGGTAGAAAGGAAATAGGCTCCCAAAAGGTCCATCCATTTGGCTCTAACCTCCCAGCAAAGGGCAAGGTAGCACTCAGCATAGTGTGGTGCTCAGCACAAGGGCCCATCTTGCTCTGACATAGTGGTAATGTTGAATGCTCCTGTGTTTGAAACTACTTTTCTCTTCCAAAGCAGCTCAGGCTTGTTTTCTTTACTACCTTTGTGTCCTCCTGTGGACTGTTTCGTAGAGATTTTGAAATAAGATACAGGTAAATGTGTTGCTGTGTCCCAAAGAAACAAATAGCCTGAACAGTTAAAGTTTCAATTTAAATGTGCTGTCCTGTGTGCAGAGTGGCCAGCAGCACATGTTGCCAGGACACCTGGCCAACCTCTTAAGAGCAGCACTGATGAGTATAGGGTGGCTTTGCCTTTGTGTGGAGTCATCTTCCAGAAATATTGGTCTAATTATCAGGTTTCAATAAAAATTATTTGAAATTATATCGAAAAGACCCTAGGAAAAAAGTAACCAAGGAACCCAAGATTTTATCCAATGAAACATTAATATTTCATGCAAATATTATAAAATTGGAAAATAATTAACTTTTCTCAGTTGTAAAACCCTGTACCATTTAGCATTTGCTAAATGCAAAATGCTTTGATTAATTTGATTCTCATTTGTGACAAATTTAGGGAAAGTAATGCTCTGGAACCTCTTACAATAGAAATTTCAAGACATTTCTATCCACCATCCAAACACCCAAATTAGTTACCACTATCTAACCCTTTTTTTCATTAATTAACCATAGACCATTGCTAAGCCATATGTGATTTATAAAATTCAGAATGTTGCAAAGTTCAAGCTAAGTTTAGGATAATAAAAAGATTAGTATTTCATTGAGAAGTTTTGAATCTGTATGTAAATGATCTTCCTGCTTTTATGAGGAAAGTTTTAAAGGGCCTTATTCCTTCATGAACTTCTTAGAAAGTCAGGAAGAGAAGCAGTTGGTTAGGCCACAGCTTACATGCTGCTATTTATTTGAGTTCATCAACTATTTCCAGATGCATGATCTCCACCATACAGCAAATATACAACACATATACACACCTTCTCCATACTCAGACCAGCCCTTCTCATGGTATTTGCTTACATTATAAATGCCTTGGTCAGTATACCAACTGACTTCCAACTCCAGCCCTAGATTGAATTTATAGTGTCAGTGACTTTAAATCAAAGCTAAAGGTACAATTCTAGCCTCGGTCTGTACTTCCTGTAGCCCCACCCAGCTAGAGGCATTTCATTTTGAAATCATCAGCTTATGGCTATTGAATGGAATTCTAGTGTTTTATCAACAGTGTTTGAAAATTAGTTTTGAGGATAGTATGACTTGGTACAAGCACTTTTGTAGGCTATTTTGCAAACAGGAGCATAATATTAACTATGTCTGTTTCCTATATAAGGAAATCGAAGGCCCAAAGTTTAACTTGTCAGGAAGACTAAACTAAAAGTGGTAAAGTTGTGATTCAAACCCAGACCAGGCTGGTCCACATCCTGTGTTCTTCTTCCCATGCTATATACCACACTTGAACATGCTAGACTTCCCACCTAACATCTTTTCAATTTAGGAAAGAATATATATATATATATATATATATATATATATATATAGCATATAGATATAAGTGTGTATATATACATATATATTATAAATATGTATATATTTTTCATAAGTCTTAATTTTCACATCAACAAAATAAGTACATAAGTACCATTTCTTCACAGGGATGTTGTGAAAAATACATTACACAAGTTGGTAGTTAGGTAGCTGAGATGGATAGGCAGACAGGTAGACACATAGTAGGTACCTGATCTTAGTTCCATTTCCTTCCTTTTTATAAATATTTACGCTGTGTGTATTATTGAGAACTGCATTTGATTGCTTTATACTCTGGATTTAATTCTTTTAAAATTGATACTGCACTGACAATTCAAGTAACAATGTGTACAATTAGACCATCATGTTTTGGACCATAAAAAGATGGACTCAGAAGTTAAGATAAATAGAACAGATAACATAAAACACAATGCAGACTTTAATAACACTGTATTGTACCAGAAAAATAGCCTGAAGACAATTTTTGAATGTTGAGTCAAATGATTCATGAAATTACAAAGAATCTAACAGCAATCTTTGGTATGTAGCCAAAGTGATAATCAGAGGCAAACTAATTCAGTGCTTTGAAAAACACAACCAACAAAATAGAATGGGGAAATAAGTCAATTAGAAAAGAAAATGCCAACATTAGGGAAGAAGTGTAAATATAATTAGGTCTAACTAGACAGTCATAGCTAGACTTGAATTAAATCTTAACTAGTAGGAATGAATGAAAGGTTTTGTAAGTGCCTGAAAAATAGAGAGGAAAGATTATATATAGACTTTATGCAATTGAAAAGGAAAGTAAGTCCCAAAGAGATATCTTATTTCAACCAGAAGATAGAAACCACTTCAGAGAATTTTATAATCTGTTCCTGGTGCCTATGATAGCTTAAACATCTTCATTCCTAGAGCAAATGATTCATTGGCAGAAACTGGCAAAATGTATACATATACATATTTCCTTCCTACATATATATGTATATATAGACATATAAAACTGTATATATATATGTATATATGTATATGTGTGTATACATATATATTATATATAATATATATATAAAGTTATTTATATATATATATATATATAAAGTTATTACTGCTGCCAGCACTGGTCTACAGTATGAGCCCAGAACTTTACTTTATTCTGAATCTGTGTAGACTGCTTCAAGAGCAGCTGACAGCCTCCCATAAATAAGTCTTTTCTGGTCAACTATTTGGCCTATCAGCTACTGATGATCATAGTCCCCAGGTCGGCAGGAATGCTTAGAGTAATTTGGGGTAAAGTTTACTCTTGGATTCTGCTGTATATGTGGCCTCTATCCCCCCGCCCTTTTTGTTTTTTTTCTTAGCTAATCACATGCCAGCACATTGCCATCTGTCTGCCAACCTCTGTACAGCACAGATCATCACAAAATCATCAGAGGGTGCTAACTTAAGAGGGCTTTTGAAGGTCTTTATGGCTCCTTATACAAAGTTAGTGATATGAAATGTCCTTTTGAAACTGTCAAGAATGTTTCCTATTCCTTAGTAGATGACTGTAAAGTTATAGCTGCTCAAAAAAAACCTTCATTTGGATATAGAAATAGGGTAGCCAGGCGTGGTGGCACATGCTTGTAATCCCAATACTTGGGAGGCTGAGACAGGAGGATCTGGGTTCGTGGCCAGCCTTAGCTACTTAGTGAGACCCTCTGCAACTTAGTAAGACCCTGTTTCAAAATAAAGAATAAAAATTAGGGCTGAGGATGTAGCTTGGAGAATGCCCCTGGGTTCTATCCCTAGTAATGAAAAAAAAAAAAAAAAAAGAATTTAGGGTATTATGGCCTGAGTATCCACAAAGCTTTCAGTTTACTCAGTGTTGATTTCCACATCATTCTCAATATTGACTTCCTTGTGCAACATTAAAACTTTCAGCTCTGTAAGCCTGATAAATGTAGATTTCAAGATCCTAGACATTAAAATGCATGCTGTACGTTGAGCACAATGAGTCAGGCCCGTATTCCGTATATTTGAGAGGCCAAGACAGGAAGACCACAGATTCAAGATCAGCACATAATATCTTAGCAAGAACCTGTTTCAAAATAAAAATGAAATAGGGCTGGGGGTATAGCTCAGAGGTAGAATGCTCCTCGGTTCAATTCCCAATACCATGCAGGCAGTTAGAATGGCAATCATCAAGAATACAAACAGTACCCCATACTGGCAATGATTCAGAGAAATAGGAACTCATACACTGTTGGTGGGACTATTAATTGGTAAAACCACTCTGGAGATCAGTATGGAGGCTCCTCAAAAAAGTAGAAGTGGAACCACCATATGACCCAGCTATACTGCTCCTCAGTATCTATCTTTCCAAAAGAATTCAAGTCAGAATATTATACTTTTACATGCATACCTATGTTTATAGCAGCACAGCTCAAAATAATCAAATTGTGAATCCAGCCAAGGTATTCCTCATCAAATAAGTGGATAAAGAAAATATGATATAAACATACAATAGAATTCTACTCAGTGAAAAAGAACAAAACCATGTTATTTGTAGGAAAATTGATCAAGCTAGATAATATTATGCTAAGTGAGATTAGCCAGTCTCAGAAAGTTAAGGATTGTATGTTTTCTCTCATATGGTAAAACTAGAGAGAAAATAGGAAACAAAGGGGAGAGAGTGAGGAGGGAGACCTACAGAACAGTAGCAGGAGTTGGAGGAAGGAGTTGGAGAGGGGAAAAAGGAGCATTGAGGAAGGAAAGAGTTCAAATAATGCTATGGTGATATGCAAAGATATTATTCTCAATTTCACTAACATGTACAAGGAGTGGGGACTGGACTAGGGTGTGGAAGGAAATATACCAAGAGCTATGTGCATGCATATGTCACTTTGAACCTCACTATGATGTATAATTGCAATACACTAATGAAAATATTTTTAAAAACAAAAAAGAATTGAGGAAAAATCACCATGTTCTAAATTGTTTAATTTGATTAATGGGTTTGTTAACTCCAGTACTAGAAGGGAAAAAAAAAAGTCGTTTCACTCACACAAATGTGACATTTTAAAAAAATAACCTAGGTGTGTGGAAAACAGTACAACGGTCCTCCAAAGCTGTCTACATTGTAATCCTTGAAGCCTCTGTATATGTTAGATTACAGACAGAACCAAGGCTGCTAATGGTTGACCTGAGAATAGGGATTATCCTGGATTATCTGAATGGGCCCAGTGACAAAGGGTCTTTAAAAGGGGAACTGAGGCAGAAGAATCAGTGTCACAGTGGTACAGGGCATGGATACTGGACCTGACAAGAGTAGGGAGACAAACCAAGAAATGTGGGCTACTTCTAGAAGCTGGTAAAGGAAAAAAAGAAATTCTCCTTTCTCAGAAAGAAACACAACCTGCTAACACCTGGATTTTAGCCTAGTGAGATCCATTTTGAAGTTCTGACCTCCAGATAATAAGTTTGCATTGTTTTATCCATTAAGTTTGTGGCAGTTTATTACAGTAGCAAGAGGAAGCTGTTATAGTATGAACGCTGTGTAGCTCTGAATGGACACTACTTGGTTACTACCTGCTAATTATAGACCCTTCCATCAGTGGATTATTTCCTGATTGCTTCTTCCACTCCTTGCCGTGTACCTCACTGTCATTTCTCCACTGATGATCCCATCCTTACCTGGAATTATCTCCTTATATCTTCACCTACCATTCAAATTGGAACAAATTTCCCATTAGGAAAGCTTGTTCTATCTAAATTACTGACATACATAATCTTTTCCCTGTCTGTTGTCTTATAGCCATCTATACTGTCTCTCATCGTAGACTTCCCCCTTCTTCCACTAATTTGCACAAATTAACACCAAATTCTCTACTCAGGAGGCTAAACCAGGAGGATCACAAATTCACGATCAGCCCAGGAAACTTAGGGAGATCCTATCTCAAAATAAAAATTTAAAAGAGCTGGGGATGTGACTCAGTGGTAGAGTGCCCCTAGATTCAATCTCCAGTACTACAAAGAAAGCAAAACAACCCCACCAACACCACCACAACTTCAATCTATCTGTTTATATATGCAAGTATCCAGAGATTGAAGGAAGATTATTTTTATGACTTCCATCTTTAAAAGATGACCCTTGTTTCTTATCTGATGGCTTTTATCAGTCAGTGACTATGTGCATGAACTGTGCCTTGGTTCTCCATCTTTCCTGTGGTCAAAGTCCTTACACCTTTTCTTAAAGATAAAAGCTCTTCCCTTCACTACTCATTAGCTAGAGCAGGCCTTTAGTCAGAGCTTCAGGGGTTCTTTATCTCAGGCACCAGTAAACTATAGCTTACAGGCAAAATCCAGCCCATCATCTGTTTTTGTAAATGGTCTTATAACTAAGTTACACTCTTTGATTTACCTGTTGCCTATAGCTATTTTGCACTAACGCAGCAAAACTGAATAATTGTGATAGAGTCTTCATGGATCATAAAGCCTAAAATATTTACTATTAGTCCCATACTGAAAAAGTTTGCCAGCCCCTGTTTTTCTACCAACTGTGTGTGTATTAGTTTAGTTGACATAGTGATTTAAGACTTAGACATCTAATATCTTAATAAATGGGGGGGGTGTTATCTGCCTTCTGTAAGTCCATAATCTGGATGTATTATTAATGGGGAGAATTGTAAGGTTGGTTTCTATGTGGGTTGTTCATCTGGCTGCCCAAGATGGCTTGTCCTTGCTAAGAGGACAGTTGAGTAAGATACAGTTCTTTTGGTGTCCTCACAGGGCTTGGGGTAGTGGAATCAAATTGACTCCTACATATCTGGTCTGCAGTTCTTGGAAGATAATGATAATTATAGTAACGACAGTGATTGCTTGTTAAGTGCTTTCTGTGCCAGGCATTACATGGTGCACTCTAACTTGTTTCTTTGGAAAGAACCAAATTAAAATTATAGGAAAATTTGTTTCAGATTTGTTTATTAGCAAGCAATGGTTATGCTTACAAAGAAATATGTATAGTATGAGTATACATAGTATAAAATCCTTGCTCTCCAGTGTGGGTTAAACTCTTCCAGTAGGGAAGGTGTCCCTAAGGATGATACCAAACCCTGGACTCCTTTCTACCCTCAAACTTCTGTCCTCTCCCACACATCCTGCCCTACTGAGATGCCTGACTTCCTCTGCTTAGTTTCAATGCCCCAGTGCTACAACACAAGGCTTGCCTCCCTCCCTAGGAAAGGTCAGCTGCTGCTGCTAAGAGCAACCCACAGTGCACCCGCAGTTCATATGCGGGCTCTTCCCCCTGCTGAGCCAGGTTCTTCTCAGGGTGTCTGTGCTCAGGAGCAGATATTAGGCTTCAATGTACTGTAATGAACTGCTCCTTAGCTGCTGGTCATGGTCAGTCACACTTGGAGCCTCTCAGGGATCCTGCCCATAGTTCCCTGGCTTAGTATCTGCTCACCAATGTACACTTCCTGGCCTTTGTTAGTCTCATCATGAATTTGTGAACTGAGACTGCCACTGTCTGCCTTGACTGTGCTTTTTTTTTTTTTTTTTTTTTTTTTTTTTTTTTTTTTTTTTGTCTTCTGTTGTCCAGGAAGGCCTTCATTATTAAGACCCCTAATTAGGACCCGGAGGAAATGGTGTTTAGAATAGAAAGTCTTTCTTTGTGAAAACAACAGGCATGTTTTGTCTCTGATCTATTATAGTTTTTACTTTAGAATGTTCCTTATTTATCTGTCTGGCTAGCAGAATTATAATTCCATGTACATTAAATGTCATGTTTTCTATCTCAGAGCACTTTCTAAATCCCTTAATTTATATTCCTTCCTCTGTGTATGGATCTCTCTGCCCCCTCCCCTATCTCTCTCCTTTCCTTTCTCCCTTCTTCCCCACACCCCTCTGCTAACTGAGAGCCAGAATATCTTACCTCAAATGTAACATCACCATATTTACTATATGACATTAGATAAATTCATTTATTGTCTTCAATAACTGAAGGTAAAATCTAGACTCTCTGCCTTGCTAAATGCATACGTTTTGGTGAAGCTAAAATGAGGAAGTACACATTATTTGTAAGTATTTATTTAGCCTTTGAACCCAGGGGCATTTTACTCCCAAGCTATACCTAGCCCTTTTTAAAATTTATTTTTCATTTTTGCTAGGTTTCTGAGGCCCTTCTTAAACCTGTGATCCTTCCGTCTCAACCTCCCACTGGGATTACAAGCATACACCACCTGGCTTTACTTAGTATCAGACACTATACTGGGTTCTAGAATACATTCATGAAGAGGAAAAACAAGGTTCCTACTCCATGACACAACATGGCTGGGAATACAGATATTAAATGAGCAAACGTAGTAAAAATTACAGATTGCTACAGGTTGTGGTAGGTGTTTTGATGGAACTGAGCATGATGCAGTGGTTGAGAGCAACAGGGAAGGAGATTTAGGAAAAGCTTCAAGAAATTGCTATTAATAAAGTGGCACTTGAGGCCATAATATTTGAAAGAAATCCTACCATATACTGAACTGCAAATATACTTTTTATATGGTAAGATATCACATTGATGAATAGTAACCCCCTCCAATTCTTTGTGCAACAGGGGAAATTACAAAACAGTAAGTTTCTCCAATTTCCGGAGCTATAGCTTTACAATAATTCTTCAGCTTTCTTGTGAGCTCTTTTTTTTTTTTTTTCCATCCAAATCTTTTATCACTTCCTCCTCTTCTGTTTCTGATTTGTGCTGGCCTAAGGAAGGTTCTTGTCATCTGTCTGCTCTCCCTGATACTGCCCTTCTTGTGCTCCCTCTCAGTCTTCCCTGCTTCTGTTCATGTCCTTCCTTTCTGACACTTTGACCTGCTGCTTAAGTCATAAGTCTGTATGATTGAGTTCCATTTCCAAGACTTAAACCCATGCTTCTAAGCTTTCCCTAAGGTTTTGTAGGCCGCCTCATTTGTCTGCTAGCCTGTCTACCCTTCATAATAGAAGCAACTTTCAATAGTCACCTCCACAACGAGTAAATACTTCCCAATTGATTTGACTGGTACTGGCTGATACAGTTTCCAGCACAAAGTAAGTTCTAAGTAAATATTTGTAGAACAAATGAACAGATGAAGTGAGTCTCTGAATCTTACTCAACCCATCTGTAGGAATAAAATGGTTTTCCCCTATAATTTCTCTCTCTCACACACACACACACACACACACATGCAAAGATGCATACCTATGTGTTCTTCACATGTTGAAAGCATATAAAAACCTTTACTTTCATATATGGGACATTAATATCTTACTTCTTCTTCCCAAGGTTTTTTTACTTTTAAATGTATGGTTTCCAATTGCTATAAGTATAGAACTTTGTCATTAATCTCAGAGACATTGGCGATGTCTCTGAGACTGTATATTGTGCAGCACCAAACACAGTAAGCATCCAGCATTTAGTATGTGGACGTTATTTTACTAATGACAGTGATAGTCACTGAGATTTCAGTTGTTTGAGTTTTTATTTTTGGCATAATGAATAATTAAACATATTCAGATTAAGTAGAAGCTAGTTTCTAAGAAAAATCTTTGAGTTGAGGAACTTGTTACGCTTTCAGAGTTGAGGAGCAACTAAAAATAATGTTTCTTTTGAAGAATATTTTCACATATTGTCTAACTATTTTATATGATCTTATTAGTCACCAGTGACAATAATAATTAGGTCACAAACAATGGTTAGAGATCTTTCAACACTAAATGAAATATAGGTTTAACAACCCAAATCCAAAAAAAATCTCAAATCCAAATTGCTCAAAAATATGAAACTTTGTGAGCACTGACATGATACTGCAAGTGAAAAAATGCCACCCCTGGCTACATGTGATGAGCCACAGACACAACTCAGATCAGGGATGCTCAATCTACACTCCCTTTTTATAAGTATAAACATGTCTAGAATTATCACTGCCAACTTGTTTCTAGAACTGGATCTTAAATGTTATAAAGTATTCATTTTAGATAAATAGAAATCTTACAGTATAGCATCAATTAGAAAACTTAAAAATAATCCTTCAGCTTTGAGCATTTTTTGCTTAAATATTTAAATAATAAATATTTATAAATAGAAAAATAATCCCATTGTGTTTTTGTTGCTTCAATTATATTTTGTAATGCAAGAAATCCTATATAACTTACACTGAGTATTTTATTTAGACTTACACAGGTTCTCACTCGAGTTATAAGGAACAACATCAAACAACAAATCAGTGTTTATGGTTTTATATTTGTTGCCCAATAGGATGTAACTACATAGTAAATGGCACAGATTTTCAAACAAGCATACTAAGAGATACATATCCAGGAGGTGCCCTTGCCCCCTTCAAAGCAGTCACCTAGGAAGGCTGCACATTTGTTCCAGTAAAACTGCCACGGCTTAACAAAAGGTGTGGAGCACCTCTTTGTAAAACTACCTCTGAAATGACAAGAAACGATAAAAAGCAAGATGACATATAATTTTAAATATACTAAATTTTCACCAAGATGAATTCAATTTTGGTGAGAAGCCATCTCAGGATCAAATGCAGTAAGTACAATTTGGAGTCACAATTGGATGCTTGATAATAAGATGAGCTTTCTTAAATGACACATGAACTAACTCTCAAAACTGATTGTCAAGGAGGAATTCAAGAACCCTGGACCTTGGAACAAATGTACAAGCTCCCAAGGTAGCTACTATGAAGAATGGTACTTGTTAGGTGGGGAGAAAAAAAACAATGTGTGTATGTTTGCAAAATAAGATCAGTTTTATTACTTTATAGACATACCTTGTAGATGAAAAAAATACTCCTATCATGGAACTCTTTATAAGCAAACTTCCGAATGTAAGTAGACTTTCTGTCTCATCCTTTCTAAGACTGTAGAGAAATCTGAATTTCTAATAATGACTTACTACCTTAAAAAAGTAATATTTGTCATTTTAAAAAATGGATTCTTTGCAATTTTACTTCACCTTTTTCAGATTAGCTTTGTTACCTCTGTTATTCAGTCTTTATTTAGTGTATCCATCTCTGTTCACTCTGAGATTCTCAAACTGTACTTTCTTACTGTAAAATTGTCATCAAGCTGTTGAACCAAAGTAGAAAATAAGATCTCAGTTGCAGGTTACTAACTGTTCCATATTGTTATGAGCTCTTTTTGTTTATGTTAGTAATGATCAGATGCCTTACTTTTTTTTAAAGTGGGACCCATCTTGGTTAATAAGGACAGTATGCTCAGGGACAATGAGAGAGGGGTCTCAAATTTAAAATTTTATAAAAATGAATACTCTCAACTTTGGGAGTCTTATTAGTGTTTTTCATTTTCACTAATAAAAGCTTTGAAAATAGAGTTAAATCCAACTTGCAGACCATGTTACTCTAGAGACTACAGCTAAACTCATTGGCCACACACGGCGGGGAGCGCTGTGTCTCCTGCTTGATTGGGACTTTTCCAAATTTATTCCACCACATCCATCTTCATACAGGTCATCCAGGTCTATTTTTTTCATTGCTGAGTTGGAATAATAAA
Organism: Graphiurus murinus; assembly: GCA_004027655.1. Classification (NCBI taxonomy): domain Eukaryota; kingdom Metazoa; phylum Chordata; class Mammalia; order Rodentia; family Gliridae; genus Graphiurus; species Graphiurus murinus. Next base: position 17,466 of record PVLC010018378.1, on the reverse strand, counting down.
AAACAAGATGGAGCATGGAAAGCAGAGAAAATTGTTATCCTTCTGCAAAGAGGCAAAGACAGCTAAATTGTGACATAATTTAAACTTCAAATTTGACAAGTTTGATCAGAAAATTATGTGACCCAGGTAGTTAGCAATCAAAATGGTCACTAGTTTATAGTTTTAAAAAGTCAGAGTGTTTTTTTTTTTTTTTTTTACCACAGACTGATAGAATATTATTTTATTCTGCCTAATAGTAACTGTTGCACAAATGACTATTGTTTTGCAGTTTGGTGATTTAAATGCTGTATCTCCGGGAAATCTGGATAAAGGTAAGAACTGGAAATAATGTACATTGTTAAGTACTTTTTATTGATAAATTCTCAAAGAGGAAAATAGAGCAAGCATCTCCAGCACTCTGATATTATGGAAATACTATACAAATCCCATATGAATATGGCAGTCATGTCTTTTGGAATTCATTCTTTCACTCCAGCCCTATGCCTTCCTTATGTGAGGTATATTAAATGCAGAAAATTGAATTTTAAAAGTTTTTTAACTTTTTGTCTAAGGTTCATTACAAATAACAAGAAGTTATTTCTGATCATGACCAGAATTCTGGAAAAAATCGGTAAAATTGGGCCACACATTTTTATTCAAGGTGAAGCATTTTTATTCAAGGCCAACCAAGCAAAAGGAATGATTCTTCAGCCCACTCTCCTTTTCAATGGAAAAAGAACTCAGGGTAGCAATGAAGTTTACTGTAAAAACAAGATCATTAGTGATATGCATGAAAAGGATAATGTATACACTTCTGAAAAAAAATTATGTGTGTGGTGCTGAGGATTGACTCCAGAGCAATTCTACCTCTGAGCTACACCCCCAGCCCTTTTCATTTTTTTGTTTTAAAAGGTCTCTAGGTTGATGAAAGTCTTGCTCTGTTGCTGAGGCTGTTCTTGAACCTGTGATTTTCCTGTCTCAGCTTCCCAAGTATTGGGATTATAATTATGCACCACCATACCCAGCTTCACTTCTGAAAACTTAATATCAGCATTGCTACTCTAGTATATACGATAATGTATACATGATACATATCCCTGAATAACCTCATTATCAACAAAACTATATAATAAAAAGAACAGCGAGGGCTTAGAGGAAGTTGGGGTTAGGATGGGACACAGAAATCCTACCCAACTTTTTAAGCAGAGCACAAATAAAAATTCTGATTTTTAAACAGTACAGTTTTTAAAATGTGTACATTTTCTAGTAAATAAATACTGCAGTAAATATAGCTCTTTCTTTAAAAGAGAGATATCTAGGTTTAGGGAATTATGGTTATTGACTTCTGGAGAGAGGAACAAAATGCACAAAGACTGGAGACAACTACACAGTTGTCAGACTGTCCAGGCCAAAACCAGTAGGGAAACTGAGGTAAGAGAAAGTACTTGAGGAGCCTGCAAAGAGCTACAGCACTGTTCTCTAGAGCAAGCTTTCTTTAGATAATCAATTTTTTGTTCCTATAACTTGGGGGTGGAAAGTATTTATATGCTGGGGAAGGTCATGTGTGAATCAACATCACTGTCATGTGAAAGTCCCCTCTATCAAGTCTATTTTCCAATTGTGCATGCTTTAATTCTCATTGTAGTATAATACATAGCAGCACGGCAGCAAAATTAGAAATATATAGCCAAATGATTTCATCGCTACAAATATGCACACTATGGGATTAACCAGATAGCCCTCAGAAAAAAAAATCAATGACATATTACAGCCAACCTTCTTTGTAAGGTACGAAACAAAGTCTTCCATAAACCCTAGGAGAATATAATTTTAGTTTTTGTGTACCAAATTTCCATAACCTTAAGTGAGCTCCCAGGAAATGTCTTTTAGTATTTATAGGAATATAAGATGTCTACATAATTACCTCACTTTGTCCGTAAGAACCTTCATCTAGAAGTAGACAGAATATAACCCCAGTACTTGGGAGGCTGAGACAGGAGAATCACAGTTTCAAGGTCATCCTCAGCAACTTAGACCCTGTTTAAAAATAAAGAAGGACTGATGTTGTAGTTTAGAGGTAGAATTCCCCTGGGTTCAATCCCTAGTAACAAAAAAACGAAAAGTAGGCAATTCAAACTGTTCTGGGACATTTAAGTTTGTCCAGTCCATCACCTCACTGCCATTTCTATCTACACCAAAGTGGGTGAAAGGACTTCCCCCACTCTCTCCGCTTTCCTACCTGCTAATAAATGATTTTTCCTTGCAAGTCTTCCTTTTATTATTTTGACAATCATTTCTCAGTTTGTAGAGAGGAAGCGGAGCAGCAAAGTGATTTCTTGTCACTTTCATGATGTGGCGAAGCTGGTCCTGTTCGCCCCCAAGCCCACGGCTTCCTGAAATTCAGCCCATTTGGCATACTCAGGGCCTAAAGACAGAATGGGGAATCCTGAGAGTTTTTGAAGGCTTTGTCCACAAATGAGGATTTTTTTTCCTCCTGAAAATAAAAGTAATACTGGCCCTGCATAAAAATTTCAAATGCAGAGAATTAGTATACACTGTAATAATGTATGGAACTATCCCACTGAATCCCATTAATATATATAATTAATAGGTTTAATAATTATTTTTATAAAACAAAATTATAGAAAATGAAGCTTAATAATAACCCTAAGAGATTAACACCATTAAGAGTTTGTGTGAGGATCCTTCCAAACATTTTTGGTTTATGTACAGAAAAGACACCAAAATTAAAAAATCATACAATTATGTTATAGTTATGCTCCCTCAATGAAGCAAATTTTTGTCAAAGATACCACTCTCTCTACAGCTGCCCATTCCTTTGAATGTGCTTATGCTGACAAACTCTAATATTGTCAAGTTCATTTTCCAGAGGCAAAAAGGGTAAAGAAGATAGACTGAAATACCATTTGCTTCATTCAAGACTCTTTATCACTTACTAATACACCAAAAACACCATTTCTAGCTAGTGCATGTTAATTTCAAGTTCTGTAATCAAGTATACCATTTATCAGGCCTCTTTCTGGAGGACTTTTGACTGTATAACCAGTTGTAGAGGCCCTATTACTCCCCAGCATATTCCTGTGGAACCATCTTTTCCCCAGTTGGTAGTAAGAGAAGAAAAGTCAAAAGCACATCTATATGAGGAGCTATGTTAGCAGAGATTTCTGGTGTGGGATGTTGCCCAAATGGAAATCAGTGTAGCTTAGAAAGTGTTCAACTTAAAGAGATGCTTGTTGAATATTCAATCTATGAGAATGGAATGGAATACTGACTGATTGTACAAGTCATTGTAAATCAAACAACTAACAATATGTGATGATATATTTTAGTTGTGAGGTAGTTGATGTGATTATATGTATGTCTTTTTTTATAAACAAAGCATGTTGAAAGTGAAGTAAAAAAGATATGTAAAACAGAAATACCTTCGCCACTGTTTAAAATTTATCACTGATGAAGACATTTTCTACACTCTTCTGAGAAGAATCTTATCCAGTGGTAAAGTGTATCTTGTACTTTTGAATTTTAACAATACAGGCTGGCTGGAAAAAAATTTAATGGTATTCTATTAAAATAATGTTTTGGTTGATATAAAATATATTAAAATTGGGGAATAACAGTGACTATTTAACACATTTAATTTGCAGAAGTGAATTCCAACTATTAATGGTATTGCCATTGCCAGGAGGGGAAAATCATTGAGCATTCTTTTAATATGATACTACTGCTTCACTGATCATCTTTTTTCTTAATAAAAAGTAAAGGTTTATATAATACTGTGATCTACCACAATGACGTCTACCAGAAATTCTGCACAGAAGTTCCTATATATGCACATGTAGTAGTTACATTGTGAATTGACATTGTTATTACCAAGTTAATGCCAGCTCAGTGGAAATTTCTGTTTATTGCAAATATTTGGAGGAACTAAAAGCTTTTCATCTTTTTTAGTTAATATGTTGAGCTCAGTGTGTTCCCCAAAAGGCAGGGCAGTATACCAAAGTTACTACCTTATGATAGCATAGCTTATACCATTATTTAATATAGAAACTTTATGAAATTTCAAAGATCTACTTAAAAGTACTATTAAAGTATCAATCACAAATTACCAAAAATAAATTATTTATTCTATATTTGAAAGAATTACATATCCCTTAATATAGCAATGATACATACGAGTGAAATCCTATAAAGGGAAAACCTACAAGCTTTCCCCTGAGGAGAGCTAAGGAGTTGGCTATCTTGATATACGGTATTAAAGTGTTTCTAAAGCATATGTTGATGACTGTCTTCCAATTTGTCTTCTGGTAGTAGTCTTGGTATTATTTGTTTGTGCAGATGAAGGCAGCGAAGTGGAAAGTGAAATGGATGAAGAACTGGATGACTCTTCAGAGCCTCAAGCCAAAAGAGAAAAAACAGAGCTGAGCCAGGCATTCCCGGTGGGCTGCATGCAGCCTGTCCTCGAGAGTAGCGTGCAGCCAAGCCTCCTGAATCCCATCCACAGCGAGCACATTGTCACAAGTACCCAGACTATCAGACAGTGCAGCGCTACGGGAAACACTTACACGGCAGTCTAAAGAATACTACCATGTGTTTTTCCAGCTTACATTAACCCTGTTGATATTGGGCTTAAGTTTAAAATTGAACAAGCCTGAAGGTCGACTGTTGTCAAATTCTATCTGTGCTGAACATTACCTTTTTGGAGTTGTGAAATGGAATGGGTGTATGTATTTTGCCAGTTTTTTTTTTTTAACATAAACAAATTATTTGCATCTTAATAGTGAGATTTTCCCCCTTAGTTTCAGGTGTCAAGAAGGATTTTTACAACACTTAATGTCAATGTTTTTGTTTTCTTATAATTAAAAAGTAATTTACATTTTTGTAGCTTAAATATTTTATTGTTGATTGTTAGTCTTGGTGTATGATTTCATGTGTAAGTTTTTTAATTAGATGCACTTCTGTGAAATATCAAAAGAAATGAATTTCTTTGATTTACACTGGAGGCATGCCCATTTGGCAGCAGATGCATCAAATTTTCTTTTGAAAGGTGCTTTTCATGGACAGAACCATAAGACACTATTTTGATAACATTTTGGAGTACAGAGAGAGAATACAGAGCATTTTTATTATAGTGCTAGAGGGTTGGGAAGGTCATCTATTTTTCTCTAAAGAAAAATTGAGCTGTGCATTTATAAGTTCATAGTAAATAACAGAATTGCAAGATATTATGCTAATATGTACATAATTTGTGTACATAATTATTAGACCATGTTAACAATGCAAGCTTGGTTCATGAGACATTGAATTTTAACCATTATTCGCACCCCAGTCCCTCTGTTTAAAGACTACTGATTCTGTATTTGGGGCCACTGCACACATGTGTTCTGCTGTTAAGTGGGGCTATGATAGTTAGATACTGAAGCTGAAAAAATGACTTGACTTTTTTTTTTTTTAAGTGTACATGCTACTTATACTGAGCTGGACATACAGGAAACCATTCCATTTGGATGACTTTCTTTTATTCCAGGTCTTTTTTCTAATAGTAGTTTAATATGCTGCTATTATAAAAGAAAATTTATAGAATGCAAGGAATGTAGCAACCTGCATATCATTATTTCCTTCAAAAATATTTCCTGGTTTCTAAAGTATGTGGATTTAAATTATAAACAGAACCTGAAGGCAGTGTAACTGGCACACCTCACTGTTACTTATCCCCAATTCTGTAGGATTTGGATAGGTGGCTGGATGGACCATTGCCATTGAAGAATGTACATCAGGGATCATCGTACCTCGGCTATTACATGGTGCCTTAAAACAGAACTGAAGCTAAGGTTTAGTACGGTTTATTTTGTTCATGTGAATAACTCTTCAGTCCATTAGACAAAGTGTGCCTGTCATTTTCAGATTCCTGAAGTAAGGACAGGTTACATGTTCTTCAAAGGAAATTTAGGGAAAATGAAACAAAACAAAAAGACAAAAAAATCAGTTTCCCTTTTTGAGTGACCGTTAACCTATTTTTTATTCTTAGAGCTGAATATTACTTGATTACAAATCAGATTGCTTAAGGGTATGGAATAGCAGGCTAGTTTTAATACCAACTTGTTACATAAAATCATATGTTTTAGACCATTCTTATCTAGTTACAATTTCTAGAAAATTAACAAAATAAGCAGGTACTTATTGAAGTGCATCTTTTCAGTCTAAATGTTTGTCTGTGTGTCTGGTTGTCTGTGTGTCCCTGTGCACACAGGAGTGCCCTTGGGGCAGGAGTCTGCAACAAAGTCAGAAGGTGAGTCCCTAAGAGCACACACCATCCCCATTTTAATTTGCATGAAAAGTCAACATTTTTAAGCACTCCAATGATTAGCAAACACAAAAAAGACACATTTTTTCATTTGAGTAGTTATAAAATACTAATCGGCAAAAGTCGACAAATAATTAAATAAAGCCAAAAAAAGGAAAGCACAAAATGACTTATGGATTACAAATGAGGCCTGCATTAAACTCAAGATGTTTATCTTTCCATTTGCATTGGGGTATGTGTGTGCATGGGAGGGGGGGGATGGGTATTGGGAAAAGAGGGTGAGCCAGTCTTAAAGGTAAAAATACCAAATGGTTTATCAGGTGGCATACAGTGTGTTTAAACTGTTGTTGCCTGGTGGCTTCAGACTACTCAAGAGCAGCAGCATTTCTGATGTAAAATTTAAATGTTTTAAATATAATTTTTAAAATAGATTCAAATTTTGTATTGTACACTTAGTTTCCACTAACATCTTAGCATCATCTTCATCTATCATTTATATGATAACCCCCTTTTTCTTTCCAAAAAGGCAATGTATTTGCATCACACACACACACACACACACACACACACACACCCCAAAAAGACCTTTGAAAGCTGCAAAAGACCATGTATCTACTTTGTTGTGCATTAGAAAATGTTTACATGTAAAATTTAAATCAAAGAAGGAAAAAGACACTTGATTTTGACTCTCCTTTCTGAGTTTTTTTCAGTTTCCTGTCCTTGCCCACCATCCTTATTATGATATTATATCTGTACTGGACCAAATGTATTTGGTTTCATCTTTTTTATTGAATGACTTTAAATGTATTTATCATCATTGTTTCTTTTAATTTAATTTTAGATATATTTGTATCATTAGAGGACTCTGATAATAAGGGACAAATTTAGATTCATGAGAATTGGGGGACTGGGGCCCCTCTAGAATTCAACATTTCTTCCAATTGTTCATGGCTTGTTCTAAATTAGGACAGATTAGAAATTAATAAATATTATTATGTTTGAAATTGACTCAATAAAAAAATTCTCATCTCCTTTAAGAATATTAGTTTTGTATCTAATGTAGATAGTTGTAACCAAGACACAAAAGAATGCCTATGGTTTATGCTACTTCCAGTTATTTGTAATCCACAGTAAGACACACACACACACACACACACACACACACACACCACATTATACATTTTCATCAATTTCAAATATGAATGAAATAATTTTAGAAAATAAAAGTTATTTATACATTGAAGTGATCACATTTTTGTATGTATTAAAAATCTTACATTTTTTCATTCATTGGAACTATGACTTTTATAAATAATATTAGCCACTAATACCCTCATAGTTGATTTATTGAAAAATGACACAGTACACATTTTAAGGACTTACTGGTATTTCTTGGCATTGTAATCACATGAGTCATGAGCTATAGCTACATAAACCAAGTGCTACAATTTTAGTGCGAAAGAATATAAGGAAGATATATTGGCTACTTTTAAATTTCAGAAAAGATATTTGTATATGATAAAATTGAATATCATGGGTATAGTTTTATTTTGATACACACTTTGAAAATCATACCCAAAAGATTTGTATTTATGAAACCAGTGAACAATAGGGTGAAATGAGTGAACCCCCTCCTCTCTTTGGCACACAGGGCCCAATTCTCATTTTTTCTTTGGATATCAAGTTGCTGGTCACTTTTCAGGATTTTCATCCAAACTATGTTTGGACTGACTGTATAAGTCTTACTGCCTTTTCAGAAATCTGATTTCCTTTTTGTGCTTTTTCTTGTACTGTATAGCACGGTTCATGCACCCTCTCTTTAGATGGTGTACTTTAAAAACAAAAGTAAAATTTCAAAAGTAGTTTATTACTGCATACCTAAAATTAGTAGTGTGTATCATTGACTGCCTTTGGTTTGTAGTAGACAAGTAAAAATGAACACGTTCTTGTAGAATGCTGTAAAAGTCATTCAGGAATGAATAGGGTTTCAGTACCGTAATCATGAACCTTTTTACATGAATACCCTGTCTAGAAGTGCTCAATGCATTTTCAAATTTTTAAAAATTATTCATATGGTATATTTGAAATGTCTAAAATAATGCTGTGCTTGAAACATTAGTGTAAGAGAAAAAAAAAAGTTTGTCACTGTGATGTTGGTCCTCCTTGTGTGGACATAAGTAGAAAGTTAAAAACTTGGCAAGTCACCTTTGTGTACAATGTGAGGCAGTGGTTATATACAATAAGTTGACTTTGTTATAACCTCTCCCCCCTCCCAAATTCTTTTGAGAAAATAGCAACCCTCCCCAAATTGATATCAGAGCTTTTATGATTTGTATGAATCTGCCAGAACATGGGGGAGGAGGGTTGGCATGCAGTGCTATTGAAAATTGGGCTTGTTGCTAGATCAGAACAACCTCCATGTATATGGTTAGAACAAATCAACAGAATCCTAATATTTCTGCAAGTTTGATGATTTTAAGAAACTGGAATAGAAGCATTAATTCAGTGCTTAGTTCTAGTATTAGAAAACCCCTTTGATGTAATGCCTTGTATTAACCCTTTGAGCATTGTAAGATATACAATGGGGGACAAAAGCCTTTCAGATCATTTATTTAGACTTAGACCGGTAAAATATACTCTATATCCAAATGTCTAATTATGCTGTTTTTTAAAGGGGGGGGTAGGAAGAGAAAGTGTTTCCATGCTGAACACTTGCATTTTATATACAACTCTTAATTTTCCTTCAAGAGGGCTTGATATATTTATTCCCAAATATTCACTGCCATCTAAATAAGTGTACTGTTTACAGAAAAAAAATCAACTTTTCTAGCATCACATCTTGACTCTAGAAAAGGAGGACAAGTACATGGGCCTGTGTGGACCTATGTCATAACTGATTTCTGCACATTGAAGGTACCTAGATTGCCTTTAAAAGGTATGACAAAGGGTTACATTTCTTCTTTTTTCCCAAAACAAAACAAAACAAAATATTCTCATTTATTTAGCTTTAGAAACTACAATTGTAAGTACAGCCTTAGGAAGAAATGAGTTCGAGTGAACTCTTTGGGGGCAATTAGACTATTTGGAGTCGCATCAGTCATAAAATATGTTGTTCGAGAATTCATACAGGGCATAATTTAATCTATGCTCCAAAATTTTAATACTTTGTCAGAAAAAATATATATAGATAGAATGGAGAGCAAAAGCACTTGATTTTAAGCTCATCTGTCAGGAGATGCTATGACTACTGCTTCTGATATCTCTAAATGTCAGTCTGCTTATACCATTGCTGACTTGTTCAAGGGACTCTCTCTGTGCACTTGATCCCTTTTGTCCCCTGAGTGATCAAACAGGAGAGCAGTGTTGTCTGCAGATGTGCTTGTGCTGCCCTAGCTGGGCACAAATAAGAGTGTAACCTATCTGATGTCTGGAGAAAGGACATCCATAGCATAGTGCAAGTATGCCGTAAATGTTGCTTTTTTAGGCAGTTTAGGAAGTTGAACCATACAAATTATTCATGTGTTAACATGCAATACTCAAAGGGTTTTAATTTAACTCTCTTCTTTTGAATTCTTCATGATGATTTACTGTAAATGCTTCTCAGTTTGCATGCCTTGATCATTGCTGCTAGTGATTTTATGTGCCAGTAGACCTGAGTTTAGTTTACCAATTTTACTTAATTAAATAGTAAAAGCCACTTACAAAGTGACTGCCTAGATTTTTTTTTCCTTTTGTTTAAAGTAATTGGTAATAATATGTCGTTTCTTTTTAAAAGACGTGTTTTGTCTCTTCTTTTATTTGGTTCTATTATCTGATTCTTTTTTCCCTCTTTCCTTTAATTTTTAAATAAATTATGATGTTGGGATTGGAAGCCCTGAGTAATGAAATATTTGGTAAGAATTGTTTATGTAACTCAATAACAAGGGTAACAAATATTTATTAGAAGAATTTTGATTCTGGGGAAGAAAGAAAATGTAAAAACTCTGATTGATTGTCAATAACCAAGCAAAATTTTCCTTTAATAAATTAGTAGTTCTGAACAAATGATTGCCTTGTTTTAACCTGCTAAACCCAATTTTAAATGATCTAATAAAGGAGGTATCGAATCTCATTCGTTTAAAAAGCATCTTTTGTACCAAAGCAAATTTTTTTCTCTATTCATCTCCATCATCAATTTGGACCTATGGTGGTGACCAATGTATTGGTTACAGAAACTTTAAGTGAGTGCCTTGAGAAAACTTGGAAATTTGTGCCTGAAGTGGTAAACTTTTAATTAGGTTAATTGTAGTGCTTACCAATCAGTAATTCTACTATCACTCAGGGCTTTCGTACCTTCTAGGTAAAACTTCTTTCATTGTGTTTTTTTTAAATACTGTATTTTTTTTAAGTGCCATCATTTAAATTTCACTTAGTAAGTGGCAGATTACATTATTCAGTCCCACAAGCACAGAAACATAGTAACACTAGGAGATATTTGAACATTTATTTTACAATTGACTGAATATATTATGTAAATGAGGTAAGCAACTTTTGTAGAGATTGTATGTGTGAGATAATGTAATGTTCTTTTCCAGTTTTTGGACTACAGTTGAATAAACTTTTTAATTATTTAAAAACATCTTTACCGAATAACATGTGATGGTTTTTTGTATAATGTATTTGATTTTGTAAATACGTATTTCCTGATGTGATTTTTGTGAGAAATGCTAAATCTTTTAGTATATCATGTCCTCTCAGAATTGGCAGGAGCTAAATAATAGTTTGTGGGCGATTTGTATTGTGTACTGTACAATAACTGGGGAACTTTTATAATTATAAAAATATATATTAACTTTTAGTGTGTTGTTTAAACAAATGACTGGAACATACTAAAGATATTAGTAGGATTTTTCTGAATATTTCAGACTTGAACTCAGGCTAGCTTTCTTGTGTTTTTCAAAACAAAATGGTGTCTTGTCTTTTAAAAATCAATAAATTTGTTTCCTTGTTACAAACATTTGAAATGGCTTGATTTTTACCCCCTCAAATCACTACCAGGAAGCATATATTACACCACCTCATCTAGAGGGTAGTATCTGTGTCATTCATTAGCTTAGAAACAAAATTAAGTTGTTTTCCTTTTTTATGTCAGATGAAACTGGCAATATTTACACATGAACAGCACAAAAAGTGAAAACAAAATTATAAGCCCAGCAGGATACAAATCTTACCCTCAAAGAAAATTAGTGATTGAGTGCTGTTTAATTTCAGAAGCTGTCAACATCTCCATTGTAAACCCAGATTTTTGGATGTTCACAATGTGTTTGTTTTATGTCACTTCACATTGATACTTGGCACCCAAGTTCCTTGCTTAAATTGAAATCGCTTATTCAAATTCATTTTAGTACACTTAAGAAGATGCCCTTTACAGTTTTTTCTTTCTTCCTTGAATGAATACAGGAAAATTCACTTTCTGGTGTACATTCCTGTGAGTACTGACAAATGAAATGGTCTTGAAACTACCACTACAATCAAGTTAAAATTAACGTCTTACCTTAAAACATTTAATTTTTCATATCATAACAAATAGCTTCCTTCTATAATAAGGAATAGCCACTTTTGAGGTTTCTTAGGAAGAAATAAAGACAGAAAATATGTTATGGGAATCTCCAACGGTACCTTCACATCAGAGTGTGATGTTACCTCTGAAACTAAACCATTATCATTTTAGCCCACAGAAACACCTTATCATTACAGCTTAATTGGACACTTAATCCAGTTAACAGAAATGTATCCAAATAATGTTATTTAACAATTAAAGATGGACCAAATTATAGCTAATATTAGAGACAGTACTAGAAAGAAAATGAATCTGATCTATTTGTATATTTTTATATTGTGACTTACCACTTGTGAGAGACTTTGAATTTAGATACAAAAAGACGAGTTTCTAGTTTATTTTTGTCCTTGGTTTCGCTAGGAAATCTGAGGTCTTTCAAAAGTCTTGCATTTAGTGCATTTACTTCACAGTTTAAACTCATGCATATCACAATGGTTGAACCCAGGCTGCTACCAGAGAAATGTAATACTGATTCAATCCACTAAATATTTTTTCCTCATTTTGGTCTAAGAGTAATGCAGTTCATTCATTCTCATTCATTCTCATTCATTCATATTCATTCTCTCTCTCTCTCTCTCTCTCTCTCTCTCTCTCTCTCTCTCTCTCTCTCTCCTCCCTCCCCCCCTTCCTCCCTTCTTCGCTCTCTTAAAATACAAGTTAAAGGTAATGGTGTTTCTTAAGATTATAGAGTTCACTTAGACCCCATCAATAATCACAGTAACCTTGGAGGAGACACATTCAGGGAAATGTGGAGTAAGGAGTCTTTAAAGTTAAGATTCAAGCTGGGATTATGAAACCCTTTCCATTGCAGTAATTTGTGTTATGCCCATTTTTCTGCAAAGAAATTTTATAGCTTTTATCACATATTCAAAGGTATAATGCAACCCAAAACTATAAAATGTACTGTTATAGAATATACAATTAAAATTTAAACTTAAGTTCATAAAATGGCAAGTCTATAAACAGCATACTAATAATAAATACCATTGACATTTTAGCCCACAGAAACACCTTATCATTACAGCTTAATTGGACATTTAATCCAGTTAACAGAAATGTATCCAAATAATGCTAGTTCTTTATTATCAATAGTGAATAATAAACCCCAAGCATTTTCATAATCTTCAAAGATCATTGAACTTAAAAAGCTGTGATAAGGCCTTCAAAGTCTAAGACCATTTGCTCTCAGTTTTGCTATTCAGGTTGAAATGCAGTACTAAGAATGCCAATCAAAGTCAAGATGGTAAAATGCAATTTGAGCTCCTAAAGAATTGAGTGCTTTTAAAACTACCAATGGTAGTTATTCACTTTGGATTATATCCACTCAAGAGAGTAAATAGGTGGCATACTCCCACAGGAATTGAGGAAAACTTACTGGGCTATTTGCAATAACATGTTAAGGGGTAAAGGAATACGTATTTCTTTAATGATAACTCACATAAAATATGAGCTCATATAAAATATGGAGGAAGGTTGGGTAAGTAGATACTAAGACATAACTGTTAGAGTCCCCACTCCCCTAGCTGATCATCAGGCCTAAATTGGTAACCACATCTTACTAATTTCTCTACCTGCTGCATGTTCTTACTCTCTGCCAGGGCCTCCTTGATAGGTTCTTTGATAAGAGGATTCAGTCCTCCATTCCTTGGAGTCTTGTCTTTCTTGGATTATTGTGGTTTTTCATTGACAGTGTAGCTGAGACTCCTGAATGGATATGTTGCAGAAATAGCCCTCTTTACCCTAATTATAAAGCAATAAGCTCATTTATTATAATCTAGGTCAACCATCCAGTCATAGGAGTGATTTTTTTCTCTACCTTTTCTTTTTTTTAAAGAAAGTGCTTTTATTGGTGCATTATGGTCTCACATCATAATGTAAATCATGTTGACAATGACACCTGGCCAACAAGGTGGCCTCAAGTTGCAATGTAATGAAGCTGTGACTTGGTTTCCAAGTGAAAACATTTCTGCCTTGTACCCTTGGACCTTGAAAGCCTCTATGCTCAATGTTTGAGGCCTGGAAAGCAAAAAAAATCTTTTTTTTAAATAGGTTATTTAGTGTAACAGAAGGACTACTCCCATCTGCATTCCTTGATTCCAGGAACCAGTCATTCTGGCTGTGAGAGAAATGGCACCAACTATTGACTGATGTCTTGTCTCCTGGATGGCTCCATGGCTGAACCTTTAGCCACTGTTCTGTTTTTCTATAGGGTGAGCTGCTTCTGCGTGATGAGACCCCTGAATTCTAGACTGAAAAGACATCCCTTTACCATACGGCCAGTTCTCTAATCAGTTATCCATGGATTATCATGTTCATGGATAAAATGCATAAATACAGGGATGATGGGAAAGGCAAATCCAAGCCTGGAATACCTACTCCTTTAAAGGAGTTGCTTCTCCTTCTATGGTGAAAAAGATCCTGTGTCATAAATTTGCCAGGTGGGTTCCTAGGGAACAGTGTCATATCAGAAGGCTAGCATCTGTAGTTGGCCGGCTATACTCAGCAGCTCAGCAGTTCAGCAGTAGCAACCGCCATATCAACCTCAGAGATGAGAAGTCTATGCTGCAGAGCCTCATCCATGCTGCTTGACCACTTTAAACACTGGCATATTGAGCAACTACCAAGGCAGCTAAGTAAAGCAGTTGACCATTTCCCAAGATCCTCATGTCTGATTATGAGTCTTTTCTGCAATGGATACTTTCTGGTGGGCACTGATACAGTATACAAATATATTCACTCCAGTGTTCCTTCTGAGAGATCCAAACACATATTCTCCACCAGACTTCTAGGTTGGATTCCCTACTCCACCACCCTGGGTCTGTGACCTCCCTGGTTAGGTCGAGTGGTATACATTGATAATGCTCTGTGGTTATTTGCTTCTTATATGGTAAACCCTCAACAAATGCTAAACATTGTGGGTGGCCTTCTTTTACTACTCCCAATTAACTGCCAATTAATAATCCTATTAAACGGGCTTCTCTACTCCAGAAATTTCCCTGGAGTGGTGAATGGTCAACTTAAGTGGGGTACTATTTACCTTTAATTAATTGTGTCAGCAAAGTATATACTTGATCTAAGGAAGAAGAAACAAAAGGGGGGCGTTATCTTTAGAACTCCTCTTTAAAACTCCAAAGAGGAATTTACTTTCTCATTTGACCATTTCAGTCTTCCCAGGAGGTAAAAATATTTCTTTTTGATGCACAGATGCTTCTGCGCTTTTCTTTCCTTTATGCATTCAAAAAATAACCACTGAGTCTCCCAGAGTTTCTTTTAAGCATTCCAGACACCCCGACAACAGTTTGGGGATAGACTGTCTCTGCTTCTCTCTGTAAACTATTTTTATAGTCAGCTCATCTGTCCTTTAAACTTGTCTTGCCTTTACATTCAGCTTGTCTGAATCTTGCAGCACTTATTAGAGGCTGTATATTAGGAGGCTCCAGACCACAGGAGGGTCTTGCTTAGCTTATGTCATGTTAGACCACAAAGAACTTTAGAACTTTTTGTTGCCTGTGTTTTATTTTTTAATTTGCTGTCAGAGAATTTTTTGAATACTCATACCAGCAGATCTCACAGTAAATCTGTCAAAGTAAAAACTGAATTTCTCAGGGTTTTTTTTTTTCTTTTAAAATTTTTGGAAGATCTGGCAGCACTGAACCTACAAGTCTACTGGGACCAGAAATGACAGTTTCTAGGTTTATTGGCCCCTTTTTGGAAACCATTTGCTACTTTGGACTCTAGGACTTTCCTTACACTGTAGGTATTTGAGCTTTTGACTTGCAGTTCACATTCTTTTACCATTGGGAATTCTTCGCCAGATACAGTTTGTCAGTCATCTAGCAATGAAAATCTGAAAGCAATTCCCACCTGGCACAGAGCTGGGAACAGAAGCAGGTGGGTGATCTCCCTGGTGTTCCTCATATTCTAGGGGAGCATCTGGGCATCTACCATTGTTAGATGTCACTGGGAGAGAACCCTAGCCCTGAGTTGTGGGCTTTACACTGCAGAATTAGAGGAAGCACCAGTCCAGCAGCATCAGCAATGGTATGATCTGTCAAAAAAAATGGTCTTGTTGGACTATCTCAGCATTCAATAATCAGGAGAACACTATCTTCTTCCTGAACCTGGGTTCTGAGCCTTCAGTTTGTGACTTGAAAAAGTTAGTGTCTTTTGGCTTTGATTCTTCACTTCCCAGGAATGACTAGGAATAGAACAGGAAGGAATGTAGGAAGTGTCTAGGTAGCAGGTTTTCCAGTACCTAGTTATTACCCCTGCTCTGCAGAAGGACAACTTCCTCTTATGGAAGGCAGCCTGTGGGGAATCTGCCCGGGACAAGTTAAACCTTTCTTATTATTTCTTCATGTTCTTCCTACTCCATAGAGCCCCTACTAACTGCAGTGTAGCAATTGACAAATGTTTGTTGGTTGTTTGATTTTGCTAGGGTCTTTCAAAAGTCAGGCAATCAATTCATAATTCTTGGTTCTTTAGTTACTTATGGGATACAAGGAAAGGTGGAAAACCATGTCTCATTAATCCACCTGCTGGCGCCTTAGTAGTGACGTACTGTTGCTTCCTTAAAACAAGAAAGCAGGACATATTGTTAAGAAAAGGTATTAGTATTGTATGAGACAGAGGGTGGGGTAAGAGTTGTTGTTGTTGTTTTTTTAAGAGTAGAAAATAGCAAAGATCTCAAAATCAAGGCTACTGTTTCAAGATGATTGGTTGAATGTGTGTGTGTGTGTGTGTGTGTGTGTGTGTGTGTGTGTATGTTACTGAGGATGGAAGCTAGGGACATTCTATATCTGAACTATACCCCCCCAGGCCTTTTACTTTTATTTTGAAACAGCAGGGTCTCATTAAGTTGCTGAGTGTTTTGCTAAGTTACTGAGGCTGATCTTGAATCTGTGACCCTCCTGTCTCAGCTTCCCAAGTACTGGAGGTCAGGTGTGTGCCACCACACCCTGGTTGAATTTTTTTAACTGAGTCTTTCCACACAAAGTTTAAAGACATCTGGTATAAAATATTTAAGACTGAACCCACAGAGACAGTCTCCTTCTGTTTCATGGAAAAGATATAAAGATGATGTCAAATTAACATGCTTAATTTCTTCCAAATGGGATGACCACTTTCAAAAATCTCCTTATCTGTCCAACCTAGTGGAATGGGTTGCCACATAATGAAGGTGACAAAGAAACTGGAGAAAAGAAGATTCAGTTCTTCTGGATAATAAACAGAAGACTCCCAAAAAGAACTTATACAAAGTAAAGTTCCTTATTAGAATTAGAGCTCCAGAAAGCTCCAGGCAGAAGAATGAGTCTGACTTCTCCTATCACCTGTTAATTCCAGGGAGGCAAGGGTTAATAGCTGATCCCTGCATCTCTCCTTGGAGAAATAAACAAGATAGATAAACCATTGGCCAATCTAACCAAAAGAAAGAGAGAAACAACCCAAATTACCAAAATAAGAGATGAAAAAGGTGATATTACCACCGACTGTATGGAAATACAGAAGATAGTTAGAAACTATTTTGAAAAACTGTACTCCAACAAAATGGAAGATCTAGAAGAAA
>PVLC010018377.1:0-32142 GCA_004027655.1 Graphiurus murinus | reverse complement strand
GGCCAATTTCAAAATAAAATAGGGCTGGGAGTGCAGTTCAGGGGTAGAATGCCCTGAGTTCAATCCCCCAAACCACACACACACACACAAATGTCAGTTTTATGAAATTTACTTGTGATATGCTGTTTTCAGAAGAATGTGCCTCTGAATCCCATCACAGTACCTCCTTTTCTTCTTGTAATGTTTCCCGTAGGCACCATGTTAGGTGGCGGTGGTGGTTGTTTTTTGGGGGGCGGCACTGAGGATTGAAATTGGGGCATTCTACCTTCAAGCTACTCCCTCAGCCTCCTTTGAAATTCTGAAACAGGGTCTCACTAAATTGCTGAGGGTCTCGCTAAGTTGCTGAGGTTGGCCTTGAACCTGTGATCTTCTTGTCTCAGCCTCCCAAGTACTGGGATTACAGGTATGTGCCACCATGCCATCGTATTAATTTTATCCTCTTTGCCCTTCCTCGAATAAGGTCAGATTTACCCATATTCAGTATTTGCCAAATAGATTGTGCGGGTTTTTCTTATCTCTGCCTATTGTTGTTTGGATGGGGGTCATCTTCTCTCGGATGTCTATGGGGGGGGGGGGTATCTCTTGACCTAGTTTCATGTGTGCATGTCTCTTGACGAAGTTTCCTGTCTGGAGATGTTGCTGGTATGAGCGTCCCGTTCATTCTGATTGGCTGCACCAATGCAGTAGTTGAAATCCTGCATTTCCTGCATGCAAATTAGCTCCTCCACCTATTTCCACCCTCCCTGCCCCTTCTTCTCCTACCCAGGAATCGACCTTGCCCGCCTGGCTGACTCTGGGCGCCGCAGTCTCCAGTTAGCTCAAGAAGCAATGTCTTACGGCCTCAGCTCCCGATGGTACAATTTTTTCAGATCTTAATCTTTCCGAAAATAGGGTTTAAGCCGGGCATGGTGGCGCACGCTTGTAATCCCAGCATTCGGGAGGCTGAGACCGGAGGATCCGGGTTCGCGGCCAGCCTCAGCTACCTAGTGAGGCACTCCACAACTTAGTGAGACTCTAGGAGATATCTTACATGAGAGGAAATATTTTAATAAGGGCTCTAATCTCTTGACTGTTGTGGTGCGTAACCTTTGCGTGTTTACCATGCATACCTCCTTGTGAAAAGGAGGATTCTTAGCTCCGTTGTAAAAATGAAAGCCGGGCATGGTGGCACACGCTTGTAATCCCAACATTTGGGAGGCCGAGACCTGGAGGATCCAGGTTTGAGGCCAGCCTCAGCTACTTAGTGAAGCACTCCGCAACTCAGTAAGCCCCGGTTTCAAAATAAAGAATAAAAAATAGGACTGGGGGTGTAGCTCGAAGGTAGAACACCCCTGAGTTCAATCCCCAGTACCACAAAAAAAAAAAAAAAGAAGGGAGGCAGAGAGAGGTAGAAGAAGTTACTGACGCCGCAGAAGTAGGATCAGTCGTGGGTCATGCATGCTATCCCAAGCCTCAGCCTTCCCAGGCTGCTCCAAGCGGTGGTGATGGTCTAGGAGAGCCAGGCTCTGGGCCTGCACAGCCAAATGTGGTCCAGACCCAGGCTGCTGAGCAGGGTCAGACAGTGGGGGAGGGTCAGACCTGCAGGAGAACTGGTTGCGCTGGTGGAAGCCTGGCTGGTGTGCTTTACCATCACCAATTGGCTTATGGGCAGCAGAGACCTCGTCTGAACCGGGCCCAGGTGTGTCGTCTCAGAGCTCAGGCCCCTTTGTTGCTGATTTCATGTCTTTGACTGCATCTTCAAGGTATCGTGGAACTGAATGCAGAGACATTTTTTTTTTTTTTTTTTTTCTGGTATCTCCAGCACCTAGCTCTCTGTCCGGTGCATAATGGGTGCCGACCCAGTGTTTGCTGGAAAAGCTGAGGTGTGTGAGAGACCACGACCCAGTTCATAACATTTTTATTTTCCAACTTGTTATTTTTTAAGATGAAAAATAAAAAGCCTTTTCCCCACTTAGCAGCAGCCTCTTCCAGGTCACCGCTGTTGGTGTGTCTTGTAAAGCAGAGGAAACTGTATGCAGGAATATCTTGAGACACGGAGAACACCAGTGCGCACTTGGCTGTTTGTTCACTTATGCGTAGAGCTGGTGGATCTTGGCATCGCCATCTGAACATCTCTGTTGTCATGGTAACAGCAGCGTGGTACCCTAGTATGGGTGCTACAGGCGATTTACAGGGTGGGTCCCCACTGATGAGTATATAAGTTGCTCCCATTTTGTTGTTGTTATTATGTTGTTTCTTTCAAAGAATTCTACCATCAGCATCGGGCTTTTAGGACATCCATGTTCTTCAGCGCATCCTTAGGGAACTCTCTTGCAGGGGACTGTTTGGGACTCTTTGGTGCATTTAAAAGTTGGAGGGAGCTGGGTGTGGTGGCGCACGCTTGTAATCCCAGCATTCAGGAGGCTGAGACTGGAGGATCCAGGTTGGCAGCCAGCCTCAGCTACTTAGTGAGGCACTCGGCAACTTAGTGAGACACTGTTTCAAAATAAAGAATAAAAAATAGGGCTGGGGGTGTAGCTTGGAGGTAGAATGCCCCTGAGTTCAATCCCCAGTACCGCAAAAAAAAAAAAAGTCAGAGAGATGTTGCTAAGCTACCATTCTGGAGAAGGCATCCCTCCCGCTCACCAGCTTGGAGAACCACGAAACGTGAGCAGTTTGGGGCAAGCGGGAGGTACCAAGCGATGCCATTCTGCTTTGCCTTGCGTTTTTAAACTGTAAGGGAAGGTGAGCACTTTCTCCTGTGTTTATTAATCATTTTCCTATGAATGGCTTATTCATATGCTTAGCCTATTTTTCTACTGGATTTAAAATGTTTTCTTCTGATTGACTATTTTCTGTGACCTTTATCAAATAGGCAGTGTGTGTGTGTGTGTGTGTGTGTGTGTGTGTGTGTGTGTGTTACTGGGTATTAAGCCCAGGGGCATTCTACCTCTGAGTTCCACCCGGAGCCCTATTTTATTCTTGATTTTGAAACAGGGTCTCACTAAGTTGCGGAGGGCCTCTCAAGTTGCCGAGGCTGGCCTCGAACCTGCAATCCTCCTGCGTCGGCCTCCCAATTACTGGGATTACAAGCGTGCTCTATCACACCTGGCTTCAAAGGTTTTTAGACCTTTGTCCATTATATCTGTTTGAACCATGTTTTTTCAGATTTGTACTTTGACTCTGTTTATAGTATTTTCACCCACATGCGTTTTGTAGTTTCACAGACTCAAATAGCCCCCATCTTTTCTTCCGTGGCTTCTGCGTGTACAGTGAAATCTCCTTCTTAGAAAGGGCTTGCTTTCACACTCTAAGACTATAAAGAAATTGAGTAATGTTTCTCTCTCTATTAGAACACTGCTGGCATAAAACGGGCCCTATATTAAATGCTTGTTAAATATGTTAGAAATAGAATTTTTGTGAATTTATGTTTTCATGCTTAAAATTTGGGCCCTCTTGGAATTTATTTTGTTATAAAATGTGAGATAGGAGCCGGGCGTGGTGGCGCACGCTTGTAATTCCAGCATTTGGGAGGCTGAGACCAGAGGATCCGGGCTCGAGGCCAGCCTCAGCTACCTAGTGAGGCCCTCCACAGCTTAGCGAGACCCGGTTTCAAAATAAAGAATAAAAAATAGGGCTGGGGGTGTAGCTCGGAGGTAGAATGCCCCTGAGTTCAATCCCCAGTACCACCAAAAAAAAAAAAAAAAAAAAAAAAAAATGTGAGATAGGGCTCTAGCTTTATATTTTTCAGATGACTCATCATTGGTCTCAACACCATTAACCCATTTTACTACTAATTGAATAGATTGAATGTTAATAAGTCTCCTTATTGGTACTGGGCATTGAACTCAGGGGCATTCTACTTCTGAGCTACACCCCAGACCTATTTTATTTTTTATGTTGAAACAGGGTCTTGCTAGGTTACTGAGAGTCTCGCCAAGTTTCTGAGGCTGATCTTGAGCTTGCAATCCTCCTGTCTCAGCCTCTCACGTACTGGGATTATAGGCATGTGCCGCCACACCCGGCTCCTTATTGATTTTAACTCTCGGGAGTGCTTGAAATCCCTTCCAACACCATCTTGACTTTCCAGTTAATTGGGAAGCTTGGCTGAGCCTCTGGGGCAAGCACTAATGAGCTGCAGTTATCTTTGTGATGAAGTACTGAGGAGTGAGTCGGGGCCACACTAAGCAAGGTCTTATTAGCTCAGGCTCCCAGCGATGTGAGCGCTTGTTCAGCTAATGGGCAGCTATGTCTTCCCGAAGCTCAGGTGGGGCAGCTCTGCGGGGTTGGGGCAGACTGGAAGGGAGAAGTCCAAGACCCCAGTGGCCCTGGGAGTCCTTTCTGCATCGTCTGCCCTGGAGCACCTTGGGATTTCTGAAAGTACTGCCCCTCTATAGCCACAAGGGGCCAGGGAAGCATGACCCCTTCTCCCATGAGGGGACCCCTATCCTGGAAGACTCTTGGAGACCTGCTTGGCTGAGGGGTGGGACCAACTAAGGATTTCTAACGGTGCCTCCCCAGCCTGCAGCTGGGACAGGACCCTGAGTCTCGTGCAGGCTTGGGGACCCAGGACAGGGCAAACCAGAGAACAGGTTACAGAAATGCAGTGCAGCTGGCCCAGGCAGGGCCGAGGGGTCGGTAGGAGTTTGGAAGGTGAGGAGTGGCCAGATACTTGGAAAGGTGAAAGGGGACCCATCTCAGGTCTAGGGTCTGCCCAGGGCCCAAGGCCACGCTGAGCAAGTCCCAGAGCTTCTGCAAAGCTCACTGCAGAGAGGTTTACCTTGCAGGGCGGGGGGAACGTCCCAGTGTGCAGTGCAGCCCCCCTAAACTGTGTGGGGTTCACACGGAGGTGGGGACAGTGTGGGTACTGGGACAGGGAGGCGCTACATGCACTCCAGCGCAGGCTGCAAAGGCGGGCTTTCAGAGCCGTGCTACAGCAGGCGGTAAACCCAGGTGCCCTGGGGCCAGGAGGGCAGTGTTAGTGGGCTGGCCCTGAGCTCTGGCTTTAAGAAGTCCCCCCCAGTGGCTGGCTCTGCTTTGCTCCTGTAGGCGCACCTGGTCCAGGAACTGCCAGTTCGCCGACACGCTGGGGCGGTGGCTGGACGGCTGCAAGCTCTAGAGGACCGGGAGACCCCTCCGAGATCGCCTGCCGCGCCTCCAGTCAGAGGCGCTCTTCCGTGGTGGATGGCTCCGCTCAGCCACGCCCCCATCTCACCGCCCCCCCAGGCGCAGCTCCGGGTGGAACAGAGCAAACGATGGCTTGGTCCGGGGAGGTAGGGGGCAGAATAAACCGAGCCAGTTTCCCAACTTGGGCGCAGGGTCTCCACCTGTGTTAATTGTATTTATTAGATTATGCTCGTTACTAAAGGGCACTGCTAGTTCCATGATTTATTTAACCCCAGATGGAGGATTTGGAGGAAGGGAACGAGCTAGGAAACAAGACGCGTCCATGAAAGTCATTATTAAACAGGGGACGGAAGAGCAGATAGAGAAGACGCAAACAAGAGTCACAGGAGAGGGGCAGAGAGGCCGGGCCAGCGGGGCCTCCAGTCCCAAGGAGTCCCACGGTAAGATACACAGGTGCGGGCACGCAGGGAGGCCAGGAAATCCTCTTTGCATGTCTAGAGAGCATCAAGTGACAGCTGCTTTCTTATGCAGAGTTAACTTTCTAACAGTTACAAGTAACACACATCCAGAGAATTTTTTTAAAAAAACTATAGAAACATATATAGGCGTGGTGGTGCACACTTGTGATCCCAGTACTTGGGAGGCTGAGGCAGGAGGATCTCAGGTTTAAGACCAGCCTCAGAAACTTGGCGAGATTCTCAGCAACCTAGAGAGACCCCTGTTTTGAAGTAAAAGAAAAAAAAATTAAAAAAGGGTTGGGGTGTAGCTCAGAGGTAGAATGTCCCTGAGTTCAATCCTCAGTACCACATGCAAATAAATTTATATTTATATTTATATTTATATTTATATTTATATTCATACATATGTACACACAAACTCATATATATACATATATATATATACAAGATTCATATATATATATATAAAATCATATATATATGAGAAAAGTCCTCCCATAATTTCGCTATCCCAAAACAATCTGTTATATTCTGCTTGCATTTGCTACTGGTCTTTTCTTTTTTTCTTTTTTCTTTTCTGTATAGGGTTTTTATTCCTTTTAAAAAAGTGAGGTTTTGTAGCTCACTTTTTAAAAAGAAGCGAACACTGCAATACACCTTTCCCCTCTGTGTATGTTGATCTTAAGCAGAGGGGGGTTTATTTAGAAGCTGCCTGGCTTACAGACACCTTGCAGGGGATGGAGCAGGAGGCCTCAGCCTGGGCTTCCTGCCCTAGTAGCAGAGCGACAGAGGGAGCTGCTCATCGTAAGCCAGCGCCCGTGGGGCCCAAGCCCTGATGGGTTTGGGGAAGCACAACACTCACCCTTTTGAGTGTTGAGAGGGTCTGTCTGTAGCATTGGCTATGCCACACTGTTACAGATGTTTTTTAAAACCATGTTAGGGAGTGCTATAGTGCCTTTTGGGGGCTGCCCCTTTTAACTATTTTTACATTTAAAAAATTATACAGACAATATATATTAAATGAAGAAAACTTGAAGAGTTAGTCATAAAGAAGGAAGTTAAAAATACCCATGATCCCCACACTGGAAGTCAAGGTTTTCATTGTCTTTATGTAGCCAAAACTGAGAGAATCCAGACTTAGAAGTGGTTGAGTTAAACTTTTTTTTTTTTTTTCGGTACTGGGGATTGAACCCAGGGGCATTCTACCTCTGAGCTATATCCCCAGCCCTATTTTTTATTCTTTATTTTGAAACCGGATCTCACTAAGTTGCGGAGTGCCTCACTAGGTAGCTGAGGCTGGTCTTGAACCCGGATCCTCCAGTCTCAGCCTCCCAAATGCTGGGATTACAAGCATGCGCCACCACGCCCGGCTGAGTTAAACTTTTTGTGTGTGTCCTTCCATACTTTGGGAAAACACACACACACACACACACACTATATATATATATATAGTGTTATAGCCTAAGTTGCTGAGGCTGGCTTTGAACCTGCATTCCTCCTGTCTCAACTGGGATTTTAGGTGTGCATCACCACGCCCAGCTAAATGTATAGTTTTATATCTTGCTTTTAGCCACTTAATATTTTGTGGTCTAATATACACAGATTGACAACAGGGATTCCAGCACCATTTTTAGATGATCATACAGTATTCCATTGTGTGGACAGCCTATAATGTCTACCACCATTTATTGCTCTTTTTCCAATCTAGAGATAAATTAAACAAGTTAGGGGAACAGCGGCCACCTTAAAGGCAGGCAGGTCCTAAAGCAAGCTCATTCTTCTTTTTGTTTGCATGATGGTCACTGTGAGAAGGAGAAGGAAGGGCTTTAAGTTAGAGTTGCAGGGGCAGAACTTTTACCCGAGTCTAGAAATAATGGATCAGCGTGACGGCATGGTTTTGTGTGGCCTTCCCTCCCCTGTAGAAGAAAGGGCATTTGATATTTCCCACCCAACAGTGCAGCAGGGTGAATCAGGCTGCTGGTGTTGGGATTTCCTGCTGGTGGTGGGACTTACTCCTGGGCAGCCTTTGAGATCTTTTTATGGAGCTCTGACTCTTGCTTCCGAGGGGTGGACCCAAGAGAGATAACGCGCCCGATCTCAGGCTGACCTCCACTTGGCATGGGCATTAATGACCACCCGCGATTGATTTACGACACTATCTTCTTGTGAGCAAGCCGGTCCAAGGCCGCCGCCTTCCAGCCCATTACCTCTGCCGCTGCCCGTCATCCTGCAGTGGCCGCTGTGTCAACACGAGAGTGAGGCTCAAGGACAAAGCAAATGTTAGCACATCGATCCAGCCTGGTCTCTGGGGTTTCCCAGCAGCAGCTCCTGGCTGGGCGCTTGTTCCGGCTGGGAACCGGCCTGACAACCAGCGCTGGGCCCGGAGCCCGGAGCTCCTGGCCTGGCTCATAGAACCACCAGAGCTGGACGAGGATATCGCAGTCCCAGCGACTCCTGCTGCTTTTATTTCTATTACCCGTGGTGGCCATCGTGTTAATTCCAATTTTATGAATGGTACCCAGAGGCCTTTACGTGCAATGTTTCCAGACCTTGCAAAAACCGTACACGACAGATACGGGTTATAACCATATAACAAATTAGGAAACAGCCTTGGAGTGGGGCGGGGGGAGCTGACTTGACTTTCCTCCAGTCTGGTAAGCGATAGAGATGCGTTGGGTGTCTCCTCAAAACCTGCAGCCCAGCCAGGCGTGGTGGTGCACGCTTGGAATCCCAGTACTTGGGAGGCTGAGACCAGAGGATCTGGGTTCTTGGCCAGCCTCAGCTACTTAGTGAGGCTCTCCGGAACTTAGACTCTGTTTCAAAATAAAGAATAAAAAATAGGGCAAGGGGTGTAGCTCAGAGGTAAAATGTCCCTGGGTTCAATCCCCAGTACCGAAAAAAAAAAAAAAAAAAAAAAAGCCTGCAGCCCTCCTATCCGGCCACCCGCCCCCAAACCCCAGGTGGCATCCTGGTACGAACTTCATTCCATCCATTAGCTGGAAAACCACATCTGCAGGTGTTTTTTCAGATGTTGTGGGAAGAGGGGTTAGGCAGTGAGTGCAGGGCACGAGGTCCTTGTCACGGCGCCCAGCCTCAAGGCTGGGAAACGGAAGTACAAAGCCGATCCACAGAGAGGACGGGGTGTACATCCGCAGCTCTCCAAACTTCTGTCAGGATAAAAGTCACCTGGGGACCGGAGGTGGTGGCGCACGCTTGTCATCCCAGTACTTGGGAGGCTGAGACCGGAGGATCACAGATTCACAACCAGCCTCAGCTACTTAGTGAGGTCCTCTGCAACTTAGTGAGACCCTGTTTCAAAATAAATAATAAAAAATAGGTCTGGGGGTGTAGCTCAGTGGTAGAATGCACCTGGGTTCACATCCCAGTACCGCAAAAAACAAAAACAAACAAACAAACCCCCCCCCCCAAAAAAACAAAACCCAGAGTCACCCAGGGTGGCTATTACAACGCAGATTCTTGGGTCATGCCCCCGACCAACTGAATCTGTGTCTGTTTCTCCCATTCCCCTTGTTCACTGAGATTTTGGCTCCCGACTCACTGTTTCCCAGCACTGGCGGGGCCACCATTTCCGGTGGCTTGGGTACTTATATAGACAAGCACCCGCCTGGCCTCTCAGTCCCCTGAGGCGGTCACCTGCAAAGGTCTCCTCTGCTCCCTTAGTTCAGCCACCGTTCCGAGACCGGGTGTCAGGATCAAAAACAAAGCAAATGTTAAAGCATCGATCACAAACATTAGTGCATCCTTACTAATAACGCCCTGTTTTCAAATCTCAGTGCTAAGCACCCCCCTCTTTGGATGCCATCTTGGGTCTTCCCATCTGTACCCCTTGAGGCTCTCGAAGTCCAACTCTTTGACTTTCTGGGGTCTCTGAGCTTCACTCTCTCACACCCCTGCGCTGTCCTCCGCCTCCCCCAGGCCCCCTGCTCTTCGCTCCTGACTTGAATTCCAGAGCTGCCCCATGCCCGGGCCATGTGTGCACGCCACCCTTGCCCCACTCCCCTCGCTGACCTGCTCCCCTGACTCCCCAACCCCAGGGAAACACAGCTCCCCACCTACTCTGATTTGAACCCAAGTAGCTGTATGTACTTGGAGAAGAAGAAGAAGAAGAAGGAGGAGGAGGAGGAGGAGGAGGTCGGGGGCCTAGTCTGGCCAGCTGGACCTCGCCTCTAGATGGCGTCTGGCAGAGTGCCAGAAGCGGCTGCAGGTGGAAAACATTCTAGGGCTGCCCCACGCACGCCAGAGCGCATGCACCAGCACGCCCGACTCGTGGCCGGCCCAGGTGAGAGCTGTATGAGACGCCTCGTGGCTTAGGCCCTGTGTGGCTTTAAGAGTCTCCGCCTCTCGCCCAGTTGAGAGGCTGCTGGAAGGCTGCTGGAGGGTTGCTGGGGAAAGGCTGGCTGGCTGGGTTGTTGCTGGAGTGGGTTGCTGGAGAAGTTCTGGGAGGAAAGGTTGTGGGTTGCTAGTGGAAGGTGGATTGCTGGAGAGAGGGATTATTGGGAGTCTGTTGGAAAGGCACTATTTGGAGAGACGGCTTCTGTGCTGTGTTTGTTACTGCTTGTGTAGTGCCCTCGATCCCAGAGAGAGAGGTATAATAAAGAGAGGTTTGAATCAGCAACATTCAGGCAGCGTCTTTATTGGGGCCTCATGGTTGAGGATTCAGCCTGGGGCGCCCGGTAGAAGAAGAAGACGAAGAGGAGGAGGAAGAGGAAGAGGAGGAGGAGGAAGAGGAGGAGGAGAAAAAAAAAGGAGAATAAGAATAAGAAGCCAGGAATGGTGATGCACGCTTGTAATCCCAGCATTTGGAAGGCTGAGACCGGAGGATCCGGGTTCGCGGCCAGCCTCAGCTACCTAGTGAGGCACTCCACAACTTAGTGAGACCCGGTTTCAAAATAAAGAATAGAAAATAGGGCTGGGGGTACAGCTCGGAGGTAGAATGCCCCTGAGTTCAATCCCCAGTACTGGAAAAAAAAAAAAGAATAAAAAGGAGGAGAAGAAGGAGGAGGAGGAGGAGGAGGAGAAGAAGAAGGAAGAGGAGGAGGAGGAGGAGGAGGACGAGGAGGAGGGAGGAGGAGGAGAAAACAGAGAAGACACCATGCTGAGTGATGTTGCTTTAAATTCTTGACAACATCAGCAGGCAAGTGGGCCTTTGCATTTCCAATGTCTTAGATAACCATTTCACACGTTCCCCTCTTCCTCTACATCTCCAACACCTCCCTCGATCCGCCCTTGCTGGGGCTGTTGCTTCCCTAAGTCAGGAGGAAGCAGAAGTCATCAGGCAGATCCATCTGCAGGCCCCGGCCAGCGCCTCCCTCGGTCCCCCTCCCCCAGCCTGACGGAGGACGGCTGATGTGCCAGGGCCCCGAGGTGGCGAGGTGGCGTGGGCCCTCATACCCTCCAGTGCTCAGTCCCCTCTCTTCCTCTCAGATGTCACGCAGGATGAGCAAGAACAGTGGCTTTCACTCCCCCTTCTTCTTGACGGCTTACATCAAAATAAAAACATACGCCGGGCGTGGTGGCGCACGCTTGTAATCCCAGCATTTGGGAGGCTGAGACCGGAGGATCTGGGTTCTTGGCCAGCCTCAGCTACCTAGTGAGGCACTCCACAACTTAGTGAGACCTGGTTTCAAAATAAAGAATAAAAAATAGTACTGGGGGTATAACTCGGAGGTAGAATAACCCAGAGTTCAATCCTCAGTACCACACACACACACAGAATTGTGCAGTCTCAGGTACTCTCTTGCAGCAGCACGGAGAGACTCAGATACCTTCAAAAGCTAGCGGGCGTTCCTCGTAACACTAGACAGGACGTTAGGCTCAGGAAGTGGCAATAACCTAACCGAGGCCCCCACCCAGGTGGTGGTGAGGGTCCCCAGCTCTCTCTGGGGTCCCCCCATCTTCTACCCGGGCCTCCCATGTGTGAAGAGTAGGAAGGAAATCCATTTACCTGAAAAGAGACAGACCGCGCAAATCCCAAGAAGAGGTCTGATTTAATTGGGTTAATTTGTTACGTGCTTATTGCTCTGAAAAACATTAGCATCAGTGCAGTTTAATTGTTCCCTTTAATTATTAATTATTTTCCATCGAGTTATATAAGCTCATAATATAAAGAACAAAATAGAGGTTTTTTTTTGTGTGTGAGGATCTGCACATTTCATCTTTCTTCTCAGGGGGGAAATAAAACCGGATCCAACTCTCGGTGAATCTGCCCAGTTTTCTGAAGAGCGCGCCCCTGCTCTACTCCTCGGTCTGTGTCTTATGCTAAGAGCTCGGAGACTCCGCTGTCTCTGCTCCTGACCCCCCGGTCTTCCCAACACAGTCCAGTTCTAACTTGGGCTCCGTCCATGCTTGGCCGTGAGGCGGCCACGGAAACGCTCTTCCCGGCTGAGCCGCAGGCCGCTCGTGTTTGCTTCTCTCTGCTGAGCGGTGCCTCCTTCTTCTCCTCCCTGGAGCATCCTGTCTGCTCCTTTGCTCGCTGAGTTGCTTACACACTTCTCATTCATTCAGACCCCAACTTTATCCAGTTCTCCTGGCGTGATTGGGTTCCTTTCCGTTCATCCTCTGGAAGAAATCCCCCTTCTGGAAGTTTCTGCTTGTTCAGTGGAAGTCCTCACTGTTCTCCCTCCATGCGCACCTGTCTGTGGTTCTGAATTCTTCCTTGATCACCACCTGGGTTGATCCTCACCTTCCCGGAGCCCAAGCCTTCCTCTTTCTTGGTTCATCGCCTTGTTTGATAGGAACACAACCTCCATTAACTTGCGAAGAAAGAACGCTTGGGACTTGTTCGAAACAGAGAGAACTTGCCGTCCACGCTGATATTTGGTGGATAGCTCGGCTGGGTGCAGAATTCTAGGTCAAAAATAATTTTCCTCGAGAGTACTGATTGAGTGGCTCTTAAAGAGTCCGAAGCCATTCTGATTGTGGTTCTTCGTACGTGACCTGTCTTTTCTTTCTGGAAGGTTGTAGGATTGTCCTCAACATTTCAAAAGTTCACGATGGCCGGGCATGGTGGCGCACGCTTGTAATCCCAGCATTCGGGAGGCTGAGACCGGAGGATCCGGGTTCGAGACCAGCCTCAGCTACCTAGTGAGGCACTCTGCAACTTAGTGAGACCCTGTTTCAAAATAAAGAATAAAAAATAGGGCTGGGGTATAGCTCGGAGGTAGAATGCCCCTGAGTTCAATCCCCAGTACCGCAAAAAAAAAAAAAAAAGAAAGAAAGTTCACGATGGCAGGCCTTCACACACATGGGTCTATTTCCTAATACAATTGGGTTCTTTGGATTTGGCAACCTCAGTTCCGTGTAATTGTCTTGGCTTATTTTGTAGATAATTACTTCTTTTCTGATTTCTCTATTCTCTTTGGCATTCCTAATATTTGGATACTGTGTATCTTGGGTGCGTCATGCATTTATTTGTTTAATAGTTTCCTCTCTCTCTCTCTCTCTCTCTCTCTCTCTCTCTCTCTCTCTCTCTCTCTTTCTCTCCTCTCTGGCTTTTTCCACTTTCTGGGGAATTTCCTCAGCTTCTTCTTTCAAACCTTCTATTGATTTTTTTCCCCATTTCTATTTTCATGCTTTTTGTTTGTCTTCCAAATGTTTCTTCTCTTTTCCTCTAGTTGCCCTGTACCTGTTTTGAAGACGCAATGTTTTTCTTTCATGATAGATCTTCCTTGTTAGTTTTGCAGCCGTGTCTCTTTCTTTCGCGTCTCTCTCTGGTTATTTACTTACAGTCTGTTTCAGACGTCTGTTGGCACTTCCTTGCAGGCTGCACTTGGAGGGTGGGACACTACGAAGCCGGTTGGGAGTTCCAAGACTGTGGGCGGACTATTCCCGGAGACACTGGGCTGCAGCGTGCGGCCATCTGCCTGGGCGATATCCCCGCGGGCATCTCCGTTGGCGCACCCTCCTTCCTTTGCCCCTGCTGGCTGGTCAAATTCCCCAGAGAAGCCTCCCGCAGCCCCTGCTGGGAGTACACAGGCTGCCTCATTCTTGGAGGCTGTTTGGGAAGAAAGTTGAGTTGTGGGCTGGTCTCAGCTTTCAAGTGCATAAATGTTTATTGAAGCCTCTTGGGTCCAGTATGGCGCCCTGTACTAAATTCTGTCTGACATCCTCAGTTCAGAGACCTCTGGCTTGGGCCCCTCCAGGTTAAAAGTATGATAGTTTTCTGCTATAGTGGTGAGGGGCAGCCTCTTGTTTTATGGGATGAGGTAGGAAGATCGGGGCCAGGTTTTTTGTTTTGTTTTGTTTTGTTTTTGTGGTACTAGGAATTGAACTCAGGGGCATTCTACCTCCAAGATACACCCCCAGCCCTATTTTTTTATTCTTTATTTTGAAACAGGGTCTCACTAAGTTGCGGAGGTCCTCACTAAGTAGCTGAGGCTGGCTGTGAACCCGGATCCTCCCGTCTCAGCCTCCCAAGTACTGGGATGGCAAGCATGCTCAACCACGCCTGGCTAGGGGGCCAGGTTTTGAACCATTTACCCTGACCTATATCCGACTCAGACACGATCGCTGGGCCATCCCTATCCTCCAAGGACATGGAGGAGCAGCCCAGGCTTCTTCTGATCTGTTGCTGGCCGAGTCGGCTTTCTGAGATCTGCTAAGAGAGTTGCCACCGATCTACCTGCTATCTCACTTCCAATCTGTTGCCCCATTATCACTTGACATTACCTTAAATGTCTATGTACTAGCTGAGCGTGGTGGCATATGCCTGTAATCCCAGTACTTGGGAGGCTGAGACAGGAGGATCGCAGGTTCGAAGTCAGCCTCTGCAACTTCTCAAGATCCTGTTTCCAAATTAAAAATAATAATAATAATAATGTACTAAAAAAAGTCCTTTTCATTAAAATGGAGGTAGTTCAGGAAGTGGTTTGGAGCAGGGATCTTGGGGGTCAGTGAGTGTGGGGTCTGGTTCCAGTCCTGTGCCTTACTAGTAGTGGGAACCCCTGGAAAGTTGGTGACCTCAGTTTCCAGAAATGTATCAACTGGTCAATTAGTAGGGAAATTAATCTAATGATTGGGGTTATATGAGGATTAAATTAGATGTGCTCAGTACATAGTATATGCAAAACAGTCAATTAATGCTGAGTAGTGTATCTCAAAAATAGTAATTTTTTTAAATAATTAACTCTCAGCATGGCATATGATCTTTTTTTTTTTTTTTTTAAATTTGTTTTCTTTTTGTAGAACTGGGTATGGAACCCAGGGACATTCTACTTCCGAGCTATACTCCCAGCCCTATTTTATGTTTTATTTTGAAACAGGATCTCTCTAAGTTTCTGAGGGTATCACTAAGTTGCTGAGGCTGGCCACAAACATGCAATCCTCCTGTCTCACCCTCCCGAGTGCTGGGATTGCAGACGTGTGCCATCACATCCGGCTTTGACATAGAAACGAAAGCTTGTTAAAAGAGGATTTATCAAAGACCGTCTCTTACCTGAAATAAAAACTGTCTTGCTTTACACACATGCACACTTTCTATATTGTCTACTATGGGCTAATTTAGTGCATTGCATAGTTAAGGACTCCCTTTCTAAAGCTGTTGAGCAAAGGGAAAGAGAAACAGGTCAGACATTGCACAACCTAATCCCCAGCAGCAGGCTGTAAGTATTGTCCCTGCTATTAGTCAAAGACGTTGGATATGCAACACCAAACACTGTTCCTGGCACAACGTAGGTGATTCATATGTAGGCGAATTAGATGTCTGGCTCATCTGCAGTTGGGTCTGTATTACTTTATTTTTTATTTGGATCTGTCTTCCTTCTGTAGAATATAATTGGCATGCTCTGTTTTTGCCACTTCAAACATTTTAAAGTGCTTGTTAGAATACAGCATGAGCCCGAGGTTATTTTTTTTTTCCTCTCTCTCTCTCTCTTATGGAAGGCTATAGTTTTTGGAACCAGAAGCACAACTCAGACTATGATCCATTTGGACTATAATGAAAGTCAGTGGCCAGGACTAAGCCTTCAGAAGGTTCTTCCCACTGAACGTTTTGAAGGGCAAATGTAAATAAGAGTTTCTTTGACAATTTCTTTGGTCAGAGGCAGATTTGTTTCTGTTCTACCGTGATCTCTGCCCAATGAAACAAGACCTGGCAAAGAAGTCAGTAAATTGCATAAGCTTTCCCATGAGACTTAGTCTTTTAGAATACTCGTAATTTTGGATCACTTTTTGCCATTGCAGATAGATTTTCCTTCTAGAACATTCCAATTTATTATCTCAGCAGTAAACTCTTGCTTTTTGTTTGTTTGTTTGTTTTGTTTTCGTATGTGCGATCATTTCAATGTCAGTGCTTGTTTTTTTTCCAGCTTGCTTCAAAGTTCAGAATCATTTGTCAGCATTGAGGCAGTTAACTTTGGCCACTCAGTCAGCAAATATGGCCCAGCTCATCCCTTCTTCAATATTTATAAACAAAATTCTTAAATAATCTATCGGTTTAGTTCATTCCTTTGGGGAAAACCCTTTTTTTAGGTGAGTTGCTATAGATGAAATCTGGCAAAACCAAATTTGAAGTTTCATACAGGCCGTAGGGTAAGCATTTATAAAATGAAGGGAGTCAAGAAATAGATTACAGAAGAGGAAAGGACTAATGTTGGTCATTGTATCGATTGACTCTTACTACAATAAGAGTATGAGATTTCTCGGGTTTTTTGTTTGTTTGTTTTTGCTCAAGGTTGTCATTGCTATTTGGGATCTTTTCTGGTTCCCACACAAGTTTTAGAATTTTTTTTCTTTTTTTTTTTTTTTTTTTTGCGGTACTGGGGATTGAACTCAGGGGCGTTCTACCTCCGAGCTATACCCCCAGCCCTATTTTTTATTCTTTATTTTGAAACCGAGTCTCACTAAGTTGCGGAGTGCCTCACTAGGTAGCTGAGGCTGGCCGCAAACCCAGATCCTCCGGTCTCAGCCTCCCAAATGCTGGGATTACAAGCGTGCACCACCACGCCTGGCTCTAGAATTTTTTTTTTTCTACCTATTAAAAAATGACATTAGAATTTTGGTAGAAAACGCATTGACTTTGTAGGTGACTTTGGGTAGAATAGACATTTTGACAATAGTAACTCTCTGCAATCCAGGAACATAGGACATCTTCCCATTTATTTGTGTTGTCTTCAAGTTATTTCACCAATGTTTTACAGTTCTCAGTATACAGATATTTCACCTCCTTGGTTAAATTTACTCCTAAGTATTGCTTTTATTGTTAGACGCTAATGTAAGTGGGATTGTTTCCTTAATTCCTTTTTCAGATTGTTAATGTAAAGAAAGGCTACTGAGTTTTGTATGTTGATTTTGTAACCTAAAACTCTATCAAAAATTTTTTTTTGTCAAATGCTTTTTCTGCATCTGTTGAAGTGACCATGTGGATTCGGGCCTTCGTTTTGCTAATATGGTATGTCACATTTGTTGTTTTACATGTGTTAGACCATTCTTGCATCCCTTGGGTAAATTGCACTTGATCACGGTGAATGATCTTTTTAATTTAATATGATGTTGAATTTGATTGCTAATGTTTTGTTGGATTTTTTTTTTGCATCTGTTTTCATCAGGGATAATGGCCTGTAGTCTTCTTTTCTTGCGGTGTTCTTGTCTGGCTTTGGTACCAGGGTAATGTTCCTAACACCAAATACTTCCAAATTCATTTTTTTTTTTGCGGTACTAGGGATTGAACTCAGGGGCATTCTACCTCTGAGCTACACCCCCAGCTCTATTTTTTATTCTTTATTTCGAAACCAGGTCTCACTAAGTTGTGTAGTGCCTCACTGGGTAGCTGAGGCTGGCCGCGAACCTGGATCCTCCGGTCTCAGCCTCCCGGATGCTGGGATTACAAGCGTGCGCCACCACGCCCGGCTTCCAAATTCATTTTTGAATGAATTTTTTAGGGTAGACTTTGAGAAGTACTAGTATTAGTTGTTTTTTTTTTTTTTTTTCCCTGAACTGTTTGGCAGAATTTAGCAGTGAAAACATCTGGTCCTGGGCTTTTCTTTGATGTGAAACTTTTTATTACTGATTCAATCTTCTTACGTGTTATTGGTCTGCTCAGATTTTCAATTTCTTCCCAATTCAGTCTTGGTAGGTTGCACATTTCTAGGAATTCATCCATGTCTTCCCAGTTTTCCCATTTGCTGGTGTGCATAGAACGTGGTTTGGGGGGCCAGCTGTCACATCTGATGCACCTGAGTTTTCTTACTTGTCAAATAAGGAGAGAAAGAGAAAAACAGTGACCTTTGGGCAGGTTGTTGTGAGGATTGAGTTTATGCGTGTTGAGTATTTAGTGCAGTTTCTAGCGAGGTGAGCACGGAATCTGCTCAGGCTTGATGCTCTTGCTCTTAGCCGCGCAGAAGTGGGTTTCAGAGGTGGGCTGCAAACCAGCACACCTTAACACATAGAACCAGCTGAGCTGAGACAGGGTGGGAAGAGATGAGGAGCCCCTCTGACCTGCAGCGGCCAAACAGGCCTCTCAACTCTTACTGTCCTAGGAGCCAGACCACCAGGCCAGTATTGAAGCACTCGGAAACACATCAGCAAAGTGTCAGAATATTTCAGGGACTGGACTTTTGAGCCTCAGGAAGGAGTCAGGCTCCAGGCAGGCTGGACTGGCCCCCTCACAGCCAAGTGACTGTAACAGGGTGGGTATGTTACGGGCAGTCAGGCCGGAGAACCTGCCTAAGTCCCGGCTGGCTGGATTCGGCCGCCCCCTTGCAAAAGAAATGGGCAAACATGGAAAAAGGACAAATGGATTTCATGTGGTTTGGTTAAACTGGGGAGAAGCAGCTAGGTGGCTTCTTAGTCCCACACAAGCGGCTGCAATTTATAGAAATGAAAGCCAGGTGATGCCCATATGTAGTTTCAACTAGGCTGGGCTTAGCCAGAGAATTCGTCCGTCTTAATATCCTTGGAGCCCGTTCCCAGCAGGCGGAAGTACAAGAGGGATGCAGAAAAGCAGTCCTCAGGAAGTTGCTTTTCATTTCAAAGGGGGTCCGTTTCCGATATAGTCTTTGGCAAGGGAGCCCCTCTGAGGCCGCAGGGAGACAAGTGGTGGGCCCTGCTGAATTTCAGAAGCCATGCTGCTGCCGCCTCTACATGTGTCTGGATGAACGCCATTGGTCCCTGGAGCCGATCGTAGGGGAAGCCAGAGAAGACAGCAGTGCTGGTTCTGCACTGACCCCAGCGCCTCCTGCTGGGACCCCGGGGACCTCGCCACCTCCAGAATGGCTGCTGGCTCCCCAGGTCTCGCATCGGAGAATTGCTCATGAGTCCTAAGTGGGTGAGCTCTCTCGGGTGTGTTTCGTCCATACTGCATGCCCCCTCCCCTTGGCCAAACACGACAGGTCTAGGGAGAACTCAGCCTTGGCTCTGCCCACTCCAGGGTCTGCCCTTGGGGGGCTGAGTCATGGTCACACCGGCCCCACAGAGAGGCAGGAGGCAGATGGGCCGCTGAGTCCCCAGCCTGCTCTCCACCCCTGCCCTTCTCCAGCCGACACGGGCTTTTCCTTTTTACACCGTGGGCTAAAGCAGTGTTTACCTAACAAATATCATTTTTGTTTAAGCCAGCCACCCAAAGAAACCTGAAATAAATGGGGATTTTTGAAACCTAGCAAATTGGTCTATATCCACAGGTGCACAGCGAGTATCAACAGAGATGATGTAGCTGGGGTCCCCAGCCCAGTGCCCCCCAAGTAGGTCCTCACTTGCCTGTGTCTCTTGGGTGTGTATTCACGAGACCCCCAGGTCACCAGAGGCCAGCCTGCCCTGGGATATTGTCCTAGGACTTCAGAATCCTGTGGCCCTCCGCCCATCGCATTTACATGCCTAACGCGATTTCTAGGCATGACGTCCAGTGAGCAGGGATGCAATTTCTGGGAGATTGATTATATTCTCTAGTTCTATAGATTAGGGGTAATTCTTTAAAGATCTTTGCTGTTGCCCAACGATTTAATATGCCATCGTCTAGGCAACAGAATTTCCCTCTATTAGATTTTAAAGCTAATATGGGAAGGACCTTTCCCCTTCCTCTCTAACAATACGAGGTGAGGCTGTAAGTCTTGATCAAGGTCAAATCCAGCGGGTGCTGCTTCTCTGCAGCAGCGCGGCTCCCTGCCTTCTGCTCCTGGCCTGGTGTCTCCAGGTGGCAGGGGGCTGCCAGCGGGGAGACTATAACCACAGCGGGGTCCAGGCACCAGTTTTCAAGAGAGGGCCCCGCTCTCCGAGGATGAGTCACTTGGTCTGGCTCAGAAATTCAATCTTTTAAGACCTCAAAGTTATTGGATGCTTGAATAAACATACACAGCGAGGGATTCGAGAACAAACAGGAAAGAGAATTGGCTAATTTCAAGCAGCCTGGAGGTTCACGCAGCCAGATGAGCACATTTCTCCCTGGGGGTGCTGCTCCCTGGAAGCCAGGCACCCTGCCGCGGCTTGGTAAACACCAAGGCAGGGCTCCCCCCCGCTCAGCGTGAAGTCCCCGAAGCTCCAGGCCTCCCAGGGCGGCGAAGGGCGGAGGCCGCCAACGCAGGGCATCCCACTCTACTGCTTAGGGCTGCTCTGGCCGCGGACCTCCCTGGGACGGACTCCCCTCCAGGTGCGGGGTGACTTCATCGCGGGCCTGGGGCTCTTCCGTGGGCTCTGCACGCCTTCAGATTCCATCGTGGGCAGAGTTCGTGGCCTAACTGTTGGGACATCCTTAATCCCGTCCTTTCCACACTCTGAGGGGTGGGAGGGTGTCTCCTAATCACCCTCCTGTGCGTGGAAACTTGATTTGTTGTTGTTGTATGGGGATTGGACCCAGGGACATTCTACTTCTGAGTTACACCTCTGTTCTATTTTATTTTACTTTATTATTATTATTTTTTTAAATAGAGTCTCCCTAAGTTTCTGAGTCTGGTCTTGAACCTGCCATCCTGCAGGTGGCAACTTGGTTTTGTTGTTGTACTGGGGATGGGATCCAGAAGCATTCTACTTCTGAGCTACACCTCAGCCCTATTTTATTTTATTATTACAATTTTTTTTTTTTTTTTTGAAACAGGGTCCCATCATGTTTCTGAGGCTGTAATGCCAAGTACTGGTGTTACAGGTGTGCACCATCATGCCTGGCAGGAAACTTGGTTTTGCCTGCACTCCCGGGTGGGGAGGAGAGAGGAGTTAGAGGTGAGCCAGGCTGTAGGTCTGGGCGAGGAGTTGAGCAACAATGACACACTCCATTTCTGCCCCTCGGGGTCAGGCGCCCATTTGATACTCCCACAATCCCACCAGGAAAGAACAAGAGGTGGACTGAAGGGGGAGATACATCAGGGTCGTTGACCCTGCAGCTTAAAAAAACAAAAAACTGGAAATTCTGATTTGGGGGAGGTACATCAGGGTTGTTGACCCTGCAGCTTAAAAACAAAAACAAAAAACTGGAAATTCTGATTTAAAAAAAATTTTTTTTTTCTTCTTTTTTCTTTTTTGGTACTGGGGATTGGACCCAGGGGCATTCTACCTCCGAGCTATTACCCCAGCCCTATTTTTTTTTTTAATTCTTTATTTTGATTTTTTTTTTTTTTTTTTTGCGGTACTAGGGATTGAACTCAGGGGCATTCTACCTCCGAGCTACACCCCCAGCCCTATTTTTTATTCTTTATTTTGAAACCGAGTCTCACTAAGTTGCGGAGGGCCTCACTAGGTAGCTGAGGCTGGCCTCGAACCCGGATCCTCCGGTCTCAGCCTCCCGAATGCTGGGATTACAAGCGTGCGCCACCATGCCTGGCTAAATATCTCGAGTTCTAAGTGGAGTTTCAAACACCATGCAGGCCCATCCAGACAAATCTGCTTACCGGGTCTGCTTTACAGACCTGCAGCCTGGACGTTGTTTGTCACGAACCCGCCACCGAGTCCTGAGTTGAGTCACCAGTTTGGGCATCATGCGGTGTTATGAGGGACTGGGAATTCTGATTATTGTGAGGAGCAGACAAAGAGGTTAAGAAATGACCTTGATACTCAGAATAACATTTTACCAGTAAAAGGAAATCGGTTTCAAATGCATCACCCAGCACTTGGAGTAAGTAGCTGGAAGGGCAGACTTGGGCACCCGAGAGACCTGGGGCGGGGCTGCAGCTCACCTCGCCAGCACCTCCGCTTCCTCGTGTCTGACCGTGTGTGCAATGTCAACGCAGTAAGTATTCAACTCGAGATAAGTGCCAGATGGGAAGTTCTCAGGAATCGGTACTTGCTAAAATAGCAATAATGAGAATTATCATTACGATGACAAATAACACTAGCTATTATTACCAGTGCATACATCCCTAAACCCCAGGAGACCTCTAATGGGAACTCCGTTCCTACAAGTTCTCATGCTGGGTGATTTTTTTTTTTTCCACGAGGATGATGAGGCACTTGAGTCTTCCTTCCTCATCTCGTTAGACTTGGTTCTTAAATTATACTTTTATTAATGCATTGTAATTATACATCATAGCGAGGGTCAGTGCGAGACACGCACCCATGTGGGTGGCTCTTGTGTCTCCCTCTGCACCCTTCGTGCTCCCGGCCTCCCTCCATGTGTGTCAGTGAGACGAGTAGTGAGAGCCTCACACACCCCCCGACTATTATTGTTTGAATCGTTTCCTCTCTCCAGCCCCCCCTCCCCCCCCCCCGGTTCCCTTCCATTTTTCTACTGGTCTCTCTCTGCATTATCTAAAGTCGCTAATGTTTTCCATTTTCTCGCCAGTTTCCACATATGAGAGAAAACATAGGACCTTTCACTTTCTGGGGCCGGCAGATCTCCTTAGCGATATAGTCTCTAGTTCCGTCCATTCGTCTGCAAATGACATAATTTTGTTCTTCTTCATGGCTGGGTAGAATTTCATCCTGAGTGTAGACACCACGGTTTAGTAATTCACTCACCTGCGGACAGACACCAGAGTTGGTTGCATAATTTAGCTAATGTGAATTACGCTGCCACAAACACGGGTATGCGTTTAACGCTCTAGTATTCTAACTTAATTCTTTTGGAAAGATACTGAGGTGTGGTGTAGCTGGGTCATAGGGTGGTTGCATTTCTGGATTTTTTTTTCTTTTTTTTTTGCGGTACTGGGGTTTGAACTCAGGGGTATTCTACCTCCGAGTTACATCCCCAGCCCTACCCTATTTTTTATTTTGAAACAGGGTCTCACTAAGTTGCAGAGGGCCTCACTAGGTAGCTGAGGCTGGCCACGAACCCGGCCAGATCCTCCTGTCTCAGCCTCCCAAGGGCTGGGATTACAAACGTGCGCCACCACGCCTGGCTGCATTCCTAGATTTTTGAGGAACTTCCATACTGATCTCCACAGTGATTGTACTACCTTACTCTCCCACCAACAATGTATAGGAGTTTCTATCCCCCCATCTCCTCGCCAGCATTTGTTATTGTTTGAATTCTTGATGATTGCCATTCTGCTTGGAGCTAGCATACTTGCTTTTGGAAGTCACAAAGCCCAGCATTGTTGGTAGTCTTTTCTGCAAAGCGTTGAGAGAACTCCAGTAATCCACTGAAGCCCAAACTCTGCAGTAATGCTGACACCTGTCTCCTACAGCTGAGGCCCCTCTGCAGCTTCTGTCCACTGGCGTTTAATGCTTTAATGGAGTCTGTGCTTGGGAGAATTCTCATAAAGCACAGCCCCTTTGTCGTGCACAGGGTTCCTCTTCGTGCTCTCCATCTCTTCCAGGTTGCCCATCCTTCATCAAGAGCAAAGTACACAGCTCAACGCTCTGCCCCTGGGGCCCACACCCACGTGGACACACCCTCCCCCTGGCCCCATTCGAGGGCCAAAGAGCTGGGTCCCAGTGCTGGGGTCAGGGTATGTGTGCAACCCCTGTGTTTTGAAAAGAGGGAGAAAATCTGGCTCACACAAGTTGCCCGGATCATCCTGACACAGGGGAAGCTGACCTGCACCCAGCATCCGGGAACGCACCGGGTGGGGCTTCCAGAACGGGAGGCGACAACCGTCCAGGACCCTCATCTTCTTCCCGACTCGACCCCCGCCTTCCGCGGCTACCTGCACCTGCTCTCAACTTTCAGGTGTCTGCATTCTAATTCGATTCCAAACTCAGATGTGGCTGCTTCTGATGAGCTTGGAGCCGGGTGGCAGAAGCAGACACGGCTGACCACTCACTGTGACACCAATTATCACCCGAAGTAAGAGGCTGGACGTTGTAATTCAGGAACCGATTGTACCGAGACAGCTGGCTGCAGCCCACAGAGGCAGGCAGCGCTATTATTTTAAGAATCCTCCTGGGCACAGACTAGCAGCCTTTGTGGCTGTGGGGGTTGGTGCCAGGATGGTGATGCCCCCCCCTGATCCCGCCAACAAAGACCCGTCAGAAAACCCAACCAACCAGGCTTTCTAGCCTGCTTTGCCACTGAACTTTCCACTCCCATGAAGGAGCAGAGAACCAAGAGTCTGCAGGTCTGACTTCTAACCCGCCCTTTCCTCTACTGTCAGCATGAATCTGGGCTTTGGGAAGCTGTGGTCCAATCAACTACAGCAGGAAGGACTGAGTGAGTTTTTAAAGGGTTGGATGCCTCATTGGGGCATTTTCCATTAATATTTGGTCTGTAGCTGACCCCAGCACAAAATTCATCCTTGGACAGGGGAAATAAAATGGTGGCCATGTCCCATCTCAGACCCAAGGGAATAATGGCGGACTGAAAATATATTTCTTGTGTGTATTATTCGGGCCCCGGGATTCTAAAGAGATGGATATTTGTTCATTCCTGTGTTCAAATAGTCAATAGCCCTTTAAAGGACACCTCTGTTTTCTGAGCTTGGCTCTGTGGATACAGAAGTTGACAATAAACCAATACAAAAGTCGACAATAAGCCAGGCGTGCTGGCACACAACTGTAATCCCAGTACTTGGGAGGCTGAGACTTGCAGGTTCAAGGACAGCCTCAGCAATGGAGTGAAACTCTCAGCAACCTAGTGAGACTCTGCTTCAAAAACAAAATAAAAAAAATTAAAAAAGGGTGGGGGCTAGGGGTATATCCTAGAGGTAAAATGCCCCTGGGTTTAATCCCCAGCAACACACACACACACACACACACACACACGCTTGTCGATAATACAGAGGCCTTGGTTCTGAGGTCAGGAAATACCACTGGAAAGTCATGAACAGAGAGGAATGTGGTTGAAAAAAAAGACCTAGGTTGTATAAGTTACAATGCACTAATAAAATTATTTACAAAAAAAGACCTAGGTTCTCTGCTTCCCCTCAGCGACGGCCTTGGGGAGTTCCCTGCTGTAAGGGGATTAAACACAGCAGCTCTGCAGAGAAGTCCATCTGCCTTGGGGGCAACTGCCCCAGTGTTGCACCAGGAAGGGGAGCCCCAGGGAGGACCCGGGCAGGCTTCCTACAGGAACTGATGTTTGAAAGGTGCACAGGACCTCAGCCATTGGAGACAAAGAGAGCATGTTCCAGGCAGAGCCAAGTCCCCCAGGAAAGCCACAGGGACCTGCTAAGGGCACACGCTGTGCAGTTGGATGCAGCAGAAGGAACCCGAAGAGAAAGGAGAGAGAAAGGCTAGAAACTACCATTTGGATCATATGAGGAAGCTTCTGGATTCAGATCCCAGAGTAGGCCATTCTGTAGGTGAGCTCCACCTGTCAGGGTTCTAAGTTACAAGCAGCAGAAACCAGTTCTAAGCAACTTCAGCAAAGAGAGCAATTCATTAGAAGCATTTGATCAAGCCCACAGCATTGAAATGAAAGCTGACCAAGGAGGCTCCAGAAATTACAAGTGCCAAGACATCTAGAAGGAACTAACGGCAGGGAATAATAAACAGTGTATCGGTCAGGTAGCGCTGCAGGAAAGCTGCTTAACAAATAGCCCCTGAGTCTCGGTGGCTTACAGCAACAAACATTCCATTTTTTGCATTCATAGGCCTGGGGGTGTGCGGGGAAGATCTTACTTCAGGCCAAGTTTAGGTATAGCATAGGTGCCCGTTCACCCTCCCTGGCCCAGTGGCTACGTGTGGCTTGTCTTTTCATAACACTGGGCAAAAGAGCAAAAGCAGACCACAGAAGAACACTTTAGGCCTTTGTTCCTGTCGTGCTCAGTAATATTCCACCGGCCGGAGCAAGACCTATGGAGAAAGAGAGGGAAGACTAGGCAGGTGGGAGTTTGCGAGGGTGTGCACGTGTATGTGTGTGTGTGTGTGTGTGTGTGTGTGTGTGTGTGTGCGTGCACATGTATGTATGCACATGTGTGTGTATGTATAAGGGATGTTTCCAGGAAAGCTTCTATAATTCCCTAATAGGTACATTTTCCCAGTGGGGATTACCACACTTGAAGCCAGCCAGCCCCAGAACCTCCCCAGAACCTCATGGTCTCCAGCTGCCCCTCACTCCTCCCTCAACCTTTCGATGGATGGAGGTATTAGTACCCTCCTCAGCCTCCACATGGGAACACACTCCCACATGAAAAGCTGAACTTGCCCAAGGGCCCGAGCCAAGTCCGGAGCCTTGTGGATCCCAGGTACTGACCAACAGGAAGCACAGGGGGCCCAAGGGATCAGGTCATATAGGGGGTGAGCTGAATCTTCCTTTCTGAGTCCAAGCTCAAAGCAGTCAACTTCTTACCACCCTTCGGGATGGGGAGTAAGTCAGCCCAGGTTGTCCCAGAAACCATTCCCCAGCCCAGCTCTGCGTCTGAACCTCCGAGAGCTCGGGGTTCCGAGGAGAGGACGGCCTGGGCTGTCGCTCCTCATTAGGTGGCCCCTATTTAGCTGCTCTCTAGTTCAGAGATGAAACTTTCTCTCCCAACTGGCGATTTTCCTCTCTTGGCCAGGGCGGGAGCTTCTGTTTCTATAAGCAGAGCCCTGGTTGCTAGGTGACAGTCTCCATCCTGGTCCAGGAGGCAACGGAGGCAGAAACGAACCACAGAGATCTGAAGCCTCCACTTTAAAGACAAAACACGCAACCCCAAAGAGGAAATAAGACCCTACATTAATTGGAAGGTTATGTAACGATCAGTCAAGCTTATCATGCCCTCCTCGCCATTCTGCCAAGACCAGTGGGATATATTTAAGTACATATATTTTAAAATAGAAAAAAAAGGGAGGGGAGAGTCAAACTAATAAATAGAGTTGGTTCTTTTGATTGGCAGAGGAAACTTCTAATTACGTCGCTTTTCTGAGCTCCGTCAATCAGAGCCAGGGCTTCATTGCCCTCTGAGTTGTTAGTGGGGCTTATTAAAACAATTAGATCTGCAAAGAACTGCAGCCGTCAGCACCTCTGACAGCTGCACTGGGGATTTAAAGTTTTCATTAAAATGGGACAGAGGCTTTGCAAATCAATAAGCAATAGCTGAGCGCTTCGAGTGAAAGAGGAGCAAAGAATGTGAATAGATAATTCACAA
This sequence comes from Graphiurus murinus, assembly GCA_004027655.1. NCBI lineage: Eukaryota > Metazoa > Chordata > Mammalia > Rodentia > Gliridae > Graphiurus > Graphiurus murinus. Next base: position 5,195 of record PVLC010018377.1, on the reverse strand, counting down.
AAGAGCTACGAATGGGAGGGGAAAAAAACAAATGAACAAATTCTCAAACTTGTGAGCAGGTGAAGAAATTACATTAAAGCAATAATGAGAAAACATTTTAAGTTCATTAAATGGTAAGTGTTTTAAAAATAACGTACTGGCCTGAATGGTGGTGCAGGCCTGTAATCCCGGTTCTTGGGAGGCTGAGACAGGAAGATCACATGTTTAAAACCGACCTCAAAAACTTAATGAGAGTCTCATCAACCTAGCAAGACCCTGTTTCAAAACAAAAAGTAAAAATGGCTGGTAGTGTAGCTCTGAGGTAGAATGCCTCTGAGCTCAATCCCCAGTATAACACACACATACAAAGATAATAATATTAATAATGTATAGGATGGGCCATTATACAGGGAAGTTGCTATTTTGATGTACTCAGCTGGAATGCTACCAGAGAATGCTTTTCTCAAAGCAATTTGGCCACACACAAAGTCTTAAACTACATGTATATATCTCTGGGCTGGTCAATGTGGTGCCCTGTTTACAAAGGCGTTCACACAGCATTATTGATAAAAGAGAGAAAATTTGAGAAAGGATATCAAACACTGGGAGATTTTCCAAATGAAGAGGAATCGTTTATTGTACATGAATGTGTCCTTGAGATCATGAAAATAAAGAAAGCAGGTTATAAAACTGCATACCCACCATGAGTCTATTTTTGTAAAATGAAAGGAAAGTAATATGTGCCTGGTTAGAATACCATAGGCTGGAGGTTCCTGAACTTTCTGGGTTCACGGAAGCTTCAGTGTCTCAGCGGTTTTTTGATGGAGCCCCTAGACATGCCCCACTTCCTGCACACCAAACAAAACCTCCACCATTTCATTTATTAAATAGTTGGATCCAAACAACTTCATAGTAGTAGTTTACACTGTGTCCAACAGATGTTCTGCATTTCTACTAAATCTTTATGATACCCCATGAAGTTTGTTGACACACTCTGAGGCTCCTCAACATTAATTTGGAACTGCAGCTCTAAGCTAAAATGTTCTAATGGTTAAACAAGAAGGTTCCGGAGCCCAGGCTGCCTGTATCGGAATGTGGGCTTTCTCATTTGCTAGTGAGGGATCTTGCACAAATTGAGTATCTGGTGCCTCAGTTTTCCCTTATAGTAAATGGAGATGAGAAGGGCACCAATCTCTGAGGGTTCTTGTGAAACCTATGACATGCCCCTTCCCTGCCTCTGAGCAAGGGCTCAGTGAACTCTCACAGGTAACTTTTATTTTTTCTTGATGCATTTTTTGCATTTTCCAAATGATATTCAACGTGTTAGCATTTTGTGGTGGTGACCGAAATATCTGACAAAAATATCAGCTTAGAGGAGGAACAAAGGTTTATTTGGCTCGTGCTTTCAGAGGTCAGTCCATGGCCAGCCAGCTCCAAGGCGAAACATCCTGGTGGCAGAGTGTGGCAGAGGAAAACTGTCAGCTCATGGCAGCCAGAAAGAGAGACAGAGAGGAAGGGGACAGGGATGGATATATACTTCCTCCAGCCATTCCCGCCTCTGAACATGAGCTTTTGGGGTGGTATTCCAGATCTGAATCAGAACATACAATAAACCTGTATTGCTTTTGTAAGAGAGACTGCGTTGAGGCCACCCCATACTGAGCGCCGCTGGGAAATGGGCCAAGACAGAGGCCAGCCATGTGCTCTGTTCCTGAAAATGGAGGTGGGTGGGAGGACTCGGGCAGGGCAAGAGTGTCCTTACCCAGCTGTGGTCAACTGCAGGGCACACGGCTTGAGCCTGGAATGGAAACATAATGTGCTAATTAAGCTAATTGTCTGAAAGGCACTTTTGGGGGGTGGGGGGTATGGTCATCAAAAAGAGGCGTAATGAGCATAAAGACAAAGGGATGCGTTCTCTTCCATTCATGCTGAGTCATCACTTCAAGCGCCTGCCTGGTTGGCGTAATTACAGGCTCTTGCTACAGAACTGAAGCTGCTTTTCCAGAGGACATTGGGTCATATCCTGGTTCTGACAGAAAGCTGGCCCAGTTCTGTTGGGAACTTCTGGAGCCAGGAACGCTTCTCTCTGAGCATGAACTTGCCTAGATGCCTTCTGTCTCAGGCACTTTCTCATGGCTATAACTCAAAATGACCGACCACACAACTTAGAGGAGGGAAGATTGGTTTGCTCACAGTGTTTTGGAGATCCAGGTTCAGTCCATGGGAGTCTGGGGTCTGGAACTCAGGGCGTAGGTGTGGGAAATAGAGAGAGGGAGAGAGAGGGTAAGAGCTCTGCTCTCACAGTATGAGGCCAGGAGCAGAGAGAGAGAGGGAGAGAGAGAGAGAGAGAGAGAGAGAGAGAGAGAGAGAGAGAGAGAGAGCTCTGCTCTCACAGTATGAGGCTAGGAGCAGAGAGAGAGAGAGAGAGAGAGAGAGGGTAAGAGCTCTGCTCTCACAGTATGAGGCCAGGAGCAGAGAGAGAGAGAGAGAGAGGGTAAGAGCTCTGTTCTCACATCATGGAGGCCAGAAACAAGAGAGAGTGCACAAGGGGAGGAGAGGACCTTATATAATCCCCAAGGCCCCACCCCCAGGACCCCTCCTTAGCAACCAAGCCCTGCTTCCAACACTGACACTTGGTTTCCATGGGGACTGGGGGAACATTTCAAATCCAAGCCATTATACCTTCCGATTGCTTCAAGAAGGCTGTTTCACAATGCCAGGAGACAGAGCCCCAAAGAAGGCCTTTTCTCCCCACTGCACAGTGGCAGAGAAGCTGTCTCGGGAGTGAGAAGCTCAATGCCGTGGAGGGGACTGTGAGCACTGGGCAGCCAGTGACAACGGTGTGTCCAGGCAGTGTGAATACTCTGAGGATCGCAGGGCAGAACACTAGCATTCTCTGCGTGCACAAGAGCATGAGAAGCCACCGATGGGTGTGATGAAGAATGAGGCAGAATGGACACTTCTGCTGCCCCTGGACTGCTCAACAAGACCATCTCGAGCCAGCCTGTGTCTGCTCCAATCTGGCCAGCTCCCTTACCCCCTTCCTGGCAGATCTGCCCTATCACAGCCCACTTTGCCTGCAGAGAGAGCCGCTGGGCACTCACATCTTGCTGGGCCAACCCTGTAGCCATGACTGGCCGGTATGCCTCGCCCAGCTCCATCCCACCATGGCTGCCATTTTCTAGAATTTTCTCTTAAGATTAAACTCCAGCTGCCTACTGCAGTGGCTGATGTCAGAGTGTACCTTCACAGCCTGCCGTCCCTTGCCCACTGTTTTTTCTCCACTTCTACCTCCCAAGTAAACTTCGGGCACTCAACTCTTGGTCCAGGCTCTGCTTCCAGGGCAGCTCAAGCTGGTGGGAGCAATTCTTTTTGTAAACCATCACACGCTTGATGGTGCTGTCCGGGGCCCCCAGGTCTTCAGAACCTGGCTGCACATTTCCCCCCGGTGGTCTGCATCCCCGGAGATGGCTTGGGAGTCTCTGCGGGTGGAGCAGGAGGTGGTTCTGCACCCACTTGAATGGCTTCTGCCTTAACCCAGTCTGATCTCTTTCACACACAGCTTTGATTTGAAGACAGGTTCTGTTAGTGCCACTAAGGAAAGGGACACATCCCCAAAGGAAGCTGCCTCTCAGGTGGGAATGGGCACCCCATGAGCTGAGCTGCTTGGGACTCTGGCTCACCAGCCTGCACCCACGTGGGGTGCCAAGGGAGAAGTCTCCGGCCTTGCTTTTGGGCCACTACCCGACACCGCCATAGGTGCCCTCGGAGCTTGTTGCCCGAGCACGGGATGTGGTCCATCACCACACACACCCCGGACCCAGGGCAAGTCCCTCTCCCTTTCCGAGTCTTGAGTCTTATCTTCTGTTTCCGGGTATCCCTCCTGCAGTCCTTTCCACCCAGTTAATTGAGCTGTCCATGCTTTCTACTCTCAGGATCATTTTCCCCAACTTGGAACCTGTGGTAGATAAATAATGGCTTCCCCCAAAGATGTCTGCACCCAGTCCCGAGATCCTGCAAACATGGCGCCTTCCATAGCAGAGGAGACTTTGCAGATAGGACTTAATCGAGGGACTCAAGTGGGGAGAAGTGGACCTTGGATTCTCCAGGCGGGCCCAGTATAAGTACAAGGGTCCTGTTGGGCGTGGTGGCACATGCTTGTAATCCCAGTCCTCAGGAGGCTGAGACTGGAGGAATCCGGGTTCAAGGCCAGCCTCGGCTACGTAGGCTCCCTGCAACTTAATGAGACCCTGTTTCAAAATAAAGAATAAAAAATAGGGCTGGGGGTGGAGCTCAGAGGTAGAATCCCCAGTGCCACACACACACACACACACACAAAAGTACAAGTGTCCTTGTAAGTAAAGGAGGAGGTGGGAAGGTCAGGCGCCCAGCAATCTGTTAGATTCCGCGCTGGTCAGAGAGGACGGCAGTTGCTGGCTTTGAAGACGGATGGGAACTTGAGCCCAAGAAGGAGGGCAGCCTCTAGAAGCTGCAGAAGGCAAGCAAATGGCTTCCGGAACTCTGTAAGGGAACACAGCCCAGCGGACACTTTGATCTGAGCCCAGTGAGACTCAGTGCAGACGTCAGACTTTCAGAACTGTAAGAGAGCAAATGTGTATTGCTTTTGGCAATTTGTTACAGCACCAGTAGGCAATGAAGAGAGGCTCTTTGCCTTATGTAATCCCTTCTGCCTGAACCTGTTCCCTTCCCTTTGCCTACTCCTGTCTCCATAAACCCCTCTGGTCTCCAAGGCCCGGCCCAATTGCCACCTCTTGCCCCGGAACTTCATTCATTCCTGCCTCCCTCCCCAGCTGCCCACCGCTCTTGGGAATTTTCAGCTTAACCCGCAGCTCTCTCAGCCTCAGCCCAGATCTGCTCTTCCATCCTGCCTTCCAATACCACAGTTAATTGTGATGGATTTTTCCTTTAGCACCACTGGTGCATAGAGACATTTTCAGAATTTTTACTAAGAGCAGAGGGGAAACAGAATGACTTCTCAAAATACAAATACGAGAAAAATTTGCGATGTTTTCAAATATAGCTTTTTTTTTTTTTTTTCATTCTAAAAATCCAATAGCAGCAGCAGCAGCAACATTCTGTATGGGTGTCCTGGGATTTTTTTGCCTGGAGCAACCTGGAGTCATTGTCTTCTCTTTCTGCCCTCCTTCTCCTCCTCCTCCTCCTCCTCCTCCTCCTCTTCCTCCTCCTCCTCCTCC